>PVJN01010194.1:39612-58247 GCA_004026805.1 Lasiurus borealis
CTCTCTCTCTCTCTCTCTCTCTCTCTCTCTCTCTCTCTCTCTCTCTCTCTCTCTCTCTCTCTCTCTCTCGGCCACCTGCAAACCTCTCAACAGTCTGCCCGGAGGAGGACCTGAGCAGAGGGCGTCGGGCGGGCCAATCAGCTCAGTGCTATGCAGACACAGACCCAGGTCGGCCGGTCCCGCCCGGTACTGAGGCAGGCGGCAGGCGGCCTGCAGGGGTGAGAGGTGACTCGCCCCCGTGGAAGAAGTGAGTCACGGGGCCCACACTTCCTCCTTCCTCTGAGGGCGGGGCAGCCTGGATTCCTGGGGCAGCCATCCCGCTCTGCTCAGACGGCCATGCGGGCTGGCTGCGCCCCGAGAGCCTCCACCCTCCCCACTGGAGGCCTGGTAACTTTCCGTGGGGCCTGTGGTCTGACTCAGGCTCTTCACCCGGGTCGTTGGCGGCAGGAAGTCATAAGCTCCCTGTCTCACCACTGAGCGTGGCCATGCGGTTCACTGTGCCCTGTGCCACGTCCCCCCCACACCCTGCACCCCATATGGCAAAGGACCCAGGGCTGCCCAGCCAGTGAACAAAACAGCTGACCGCTGGGTGGGTCTCCTGGAGACCAGGTCACCAGGGAGCCCCTGACTGAGGACCAGAGGGGATAATCGCAGTGGCCATCAGTGAGGGAGGGCCTACTGTGTGCCCAGTGCTAATGCAGCCAACAGCCCCGGGTGCAGAGGCGTTGCTGTCTTGTTTTATAGAGAGGGCGTGCCACGTGGGGACAGTGAATGCCGGTGACCCACTCGAGACGCATGTGGTGAATTTAAAGTGAGACGGTGGGCTGCCAAAACCGGTTTGGCTCTGTGGATAGAGCGTCACCCTGTGGACTGAAGGGTCCCAGGTTCGCTTCCGGTCAAGGGCATGTATCCTGGTTGCAGGCACATCCCCAGTGGGGGGCGTGCAGGAGGCGGCTGATCGATGTCTCTCTCTCTCACCGATGTTTCTGACTCTCTATCCTTCTCCTTTTCTCCCTGAAAGGATCAATAAAATATATTTTAAAAAAATAAAAATAAAGTGAGACGGTGGGCACGGTGGAGTGTTTTTCTCCAGCCACGTCTGGCCGCCCAGGTGCAGGGGGAGTGGCTTTGACCAGATGGGGTTTCGTAGGTAAAACCGGAGGTGCCAGGTGCGAGGAGGGCTGTGGCAGCGACTGGGTGGAAGGGTGGTGAGGAGTGAGCGGCTGAGGGACAGGGACAGCGTGGGCCTGTGATGGCTGCAGGCGAGGTAGTAGAGGGAAGGAAGGAGGTGAGGGTCAGAGGTCGTGGGGCTCTGAATATCGGGGTGCCATTGCACTTAGGATGTGAGTTGTTTCATGTAGCTCCCGCCCCCAGTGCATGGGCTACTCGGAGGCCCTCCGTGCATAGTCATGGAGTAAATGAATGGGAAGTCTGGGGTGGGGTGACTTAAAGGGTGTTTTCTTTCTTTTTTAAAAATAACTTTATGGAGACATAATTCACAAAAGTCAGCCTTTAATTTTTTTTTGCCAGTAGTTTTTGGTAAATCCATCGAGTTGTACAGTCATCGCTGTATCTAGTTTTAGGACATTTTTATCGACTCAAACAGAAACTCTAAACCCACGAGCCGAGCGTCACTCCCCAGTCCCCCTCCCCCCAGCCCCGGCAACCACTAATGTACTTCCTGTTTCTATGGATTTGCCTATTCTGGACGTTTTTAGAAATGGAGTCATGCGATACCTGGTCTTTTGTGGCTGGCTTCTTTCACTTCATGCCTTTTCACGGTTCATCCACGCTGTCCTTTGTCTCCGCTCTCCTTTGTCACTGAATTCCGTCCCGTTGTCTGAAGCACCTTGCTTATCCGTCTGTCAGCGCATGGGTCCTGGCTGGTTTCCATTCGGGGGTCTATTGGGAATAATCCCGAGATAAACACTCCTGTTCGGGTCTTTGTGTGGACATATTATTTCTCTTGGGCATGTCATGAGAGTGGAATTGTTGGGGAGGAGGTTAATAGGGGGGGAAAAAGAGACATATGTACTATTTGTAATACTTTACACAATAAAAAAAGTGGAATTGTTGGGTCAATATTTACATTGTTATGAATTGGAATGAATTTTTTTATAATTAGCACATAACTGTTTTTCAATACACCCATTTTCTAATAAATAATGTTTCTGAAAGGATCAGCAGAATCCATAGAAAAAAATACAATGGCCCAGATGCTGAGATAGGGAAGAATAAGAACCAGCTAGGAGCCGGGAAGGAGGTGGCCAACACCCGGGTGGTCTGTGACTTTAAGCAGCTCTCCACCCTCCTCAGAGCCCCACCTGTGGGGGGAGACGGGCTGGTGGGCAGGGCACCCCTGAGGGCTGAGCTGGAATGAAGACCACTCGGCCCCTCCCAGCCCTGACAGCTCAGGCTGCACAGGCAGGTGAGTCCCACACCTGGTTAGAGGCAGATTAAGGACACGATCTTGTCTTCTCTCCCTGAAGGGTAAATACCATAATATTTGTTGTCTAGGCAACAAGGCCAAACTGAACCCAGAATGCTTTAGGCCACACCCTCTCCGATCCCTAATAGAGATGCATCGCTGTTTAACTCTATGGCCCATGTATATCTCTCTCTCTCTCCCCACCTAACAGGTGCACACAGAATGCTGGGCGCCTTGGTAATAGGCAAATGTGGAACCAATAGGTCTGAAATGGGCCTTGAGCCGAGACCCGTTTGGCTTAGTGGATAGAGCGTCAGTCTGCGGACTCAAGGGTCCCAGGTTCCATTCCGGTCAAGGGCACGTACCTTGGTTGCGAGCACATCCCCAGTAGGGGGCGTGCAAGAGGCGGCTGATTGATGTCTCTCTCTCATTGATGTTTCTAACTCCCTCTCCCTTCCTCTCTGTAAAAAATCAATAAAATACATTTTAAAAAAATGAAATGGGCTCTGAGATTGCGAGATTCTCACAGCTGCCCCAGGCATCAGTGCTGCTGGTGCCCAGACCACACATTTAAAGAGCAGGCCTCCTACCCAGGGGGTCTCCAGCTGCTGCCGGTGTTGATGAGGGAACTCTGACCCCCTTGGATGTATTTGGATGGATCTCTCTGAGTTGTTGGATGAGCAGATGAACGAAGCAGGTGAAGAGAAACAGTGTCACTCCTTTCGATAGTCCCCTGAGATGAGAAGGTTGTCCCTGCTTTGCAAATGGCAGTGTTGTGGTGTGCTCTCCAGTGCTTGAGGCCCTGGGGGAGGAAGGAGCCACCCCTCAGCCGTGGCCATGGCAACAGTTGCTAGCCCAGGTGGAAAAAGGGTGTCAGATATCAGATCTGCTCCTGGAGACAGTAGACATGCAAATGTGGGTGACTAAGATGCTCCTCGGAGCATCATTTATGAGGGAGAAAAGCTGGAAACTCCGTGGCACGCCTTGGGATGACTAAACGGTGACATAAAGCGTCCACGCCGCCTTCCTGTGAACTTTTTGCCGTTTCTTTCTTGGTTTTCATGGCTAGCTGTTGGTTTGTTTCTCCCCCGTGTCTGTCTGCTCCACCTGCCTGTCAGCCCTTTGAAGGTCAGGACGTGGCGGGGTCCTTACCTCCTGAGAGCACCACAAATATTCCGAGAGCAAGAGTGTCAAAGCAAGTTGCAGGCCGAAACCGGTTTGGCTCAGTGGATAGAGCCTCGGCCTGCGGACTCAAGGGTCCCAGGTTCGATTCCGGTCAAGGGCATGTCCCTCGGTTGTGGGCACATCCCCAGTGGGGAGTGTGCAGGAGGCAGCTGATCCATGGTTCTCTCTCATTGATACGTTTCTAACTGTATCTCTCCTTTCCTCTCTGTAAAATATCAATAAAATATATATATTTTTTTAAAAAAGCAAGTTGCAGGATGGCATATGCCTGGATTGACTGTTTTTGTTTGAAATGTTGGAATGCAGGTAGAGAAGAGTTTTAGACCAGCTCTTCATTACCGAGGGCATTAGGACTGTCGATCAGCTGTGGTGATTCCCATTTTTCATGGTTTCGTTCTGACTTTGTTACTATGTGCGTGCATTTCTTTAGAGATAATAAAAATAAATGCTTTAAAAGTGTTCAATTTAAAGAGAAACATCCATTTGTGGTCCTACTTATTTGTCCATTCATTGGTTGTTTTTTTAAAAAAAATATATTGATTTATTTACAGAGAGGAAGGGAGAGGGATAGAGTTAGAAACATCGATGAGAGAGAAACATCATCAGCCGCCTCCTGCACACCCCCTACTGGGGATGTGCCTGCAACCAAGGTACATGCCCTTGACCTGAATCAAACCTGTGACCCTTGAGTCCGCAGGCTGAAGCTCTTACCCACTGAGCCAAACCGGCGAAGGCTGATTGGTTGATTTTTTAAAAAATATTGATTTTAGAGAGAGGGAAAGTGGGGGAGAGAGAGAGACCAGAACGTGAGAAACAGCATCAGTTAGTTGCCTTGCATTTGTGTGTTCCCAGCCTGGAACCAAACCTGCAACCCAGGTGTGTGTCCTGACCTGGAATCAAACCAGCAACCTTTTGGCTCAACCAATGGAGCCGCTCGGGCCATGCACGGGTGGATTCTTGTATATGCCCTGAAACCTTGGGGTATAGGAATGACACTCTCCCCAATTGAGCTACCCAGCCAGGACAAAAATATAAATGCGGTTCAATCATCCAGATTCCTTTTGATGTACGCAAGGATGGGTACAAGAGGATGTTTATCTCAGCACCACAGTGGTACCTCGAGATACAAGTTTAATTCGTTCTGTAACCTTGAGGCGTGGGAAACTATGAGACGCTCGAGTCGAGGTAAACTGGTGGGTCGTGTGCAGCCGGCTGATCCGTGCGATGACTCCTATCTCAACTGTTGTTCGTATTTCAAAGCCAAAATCGCTTGCTCGACAGCTCGTATCTCAAAAACCTCGTATGTTAGGGCACTCGTATCTCGAGGTACCACTGTACTTGTAGAGGCAAAAATGATGGGAGATTACCATTTGCCCACTTTAAAATATGCTTTACATTTTTACAGTGAACATTGCAATGGACTGAATGTGTATGTCCCCAGTTCATATGTTGGAATCCTACCTCCCCCACCCCCCAGCCCTCACCCCTGCCAGATGATGGTATTTGGAGGTGGGGCCTTTGGGGAGGTGACTAGTCATGAGGGCAGAGTTCTCACAGGATGGGGATTCTGCTCTTCTCAGACTCCAGAGGACTCCCTCACCCCTTCCACCCGGTGAGGACAGGCAAAAAGACACCTGCCTGCGAACCAGGAAGAGGCCCCTGGCCAGGCACCGAATCTGCCAGAGCCTTGATCTGGGATTGATTTCCCAGTGTCCAGAACTGGGAGAAAGTAACCTCGTTTATAAGCCACCCCGTCTGCAGTATTTTGTAAGAGCAGCCCCAAGGGACCAAGACAAACGGGTATCTGTTTAAATGAAGCGAACACAACAAGAGGGCAATGTGTAGGCTGGCTGGCTTTCCACCCCGAGCGGCCAGCTGCAGCCTCCCTCTGGCCCGCGGTCCAAGTGCCACGGCACCTGGATGAACCTACTTATCTTTTCTTCCACCACAACCCGTGGGCAGGGGAGGCAGGACTGACACCCGTGACGGGAAGTGGAAAACAGGTGATCTGCCCTCAAGACCAAATGCCCAGCTCCAGCCCTGGCCGGGTGGCTCAGTTGGTTGGAGATACACCAAGGTTTCCAGTCTGATCCCCATTCAGGGCACATACAAGAATCAACCAATGGCCGAAACTGGTTTGGCTCAGTGGATGGAATGTCGGCCTGCGGACTGAAAGGTCCTGGGTTCGATTCTGTTTGGGGCATGTGCCTTGCTTGCGGGCACATCTCCACTGTGGGGCATGCAGGAGGCGGCTGATCGATGCCTCTCTCTCATCGATGTTTCTGACTTTCTATCCCTCTCCCTTCCTCTCTGTAAAAAATAAATAAAATATATTTTTTTAAAAAAAGGAATCAACCAATGGCATGGCTGGTCTGGCTCAGTGATTGAGCATTTATCTATAAACCAGGAGGTCATGATTTGATTTCTAGTCAGGGCACATGCCTCGTTTTCCAGCTTACTCCCCAGTGTGGGGTGTGCAGGAGGCAGCCGATCAATGATTCTCTTTCAACACTGATGTTTCTATCTCTCCCTCTCCCTTTCTGAAATCAATTAAAAAAAATACTTTTTTTTAAAAAAAAAGAATCAACCAATGAATGTGTAAATAAGCACAACAACAAATTAATGTTCCTCTCTCTCCCTTCCTCTCTAAAATCAATCAATAAATTTAAAAATATTTTTCGTAGCCCTAGCCAGTTTGGCTCAGTGGAAAGAGCATCAGCCTTCGGACTGAAGGGTCCCAGGTTCTATTCCAGTCAAGGGCACATGCCTAGGTTGCAGGCTCCATCCCCAGTGTGGGGCATGGGGGAGACAGCCAATCAATGATTCTCTCTCACCGTTGATGTTTCTATCTTTCTCTCCTTCTCCCTTCCTCTCTGAAATAAATTTTAAAAATATGTTTTAAAAATGAACTGCAGAATAAGAATAATTTTGTTAAAATATATATATTTCTTGTAAATGCCCAACTCTATGCTGGTTTCTTAATAATAATACCAGGGGTAGCTGAGATCGGTTTGGCTCAGTGGATAGAGCGTCGGCTTGTGGACTGAAAGGTCCCGGGTTCGATTCTGGTTTGGGGGCATGTACCTTTCTTGAGGGCACATCTCCACTGTGGGGCGTGCGGGAGGCGGCTGATCGATGTCTCTCTCTCATCGATGTTTCTGACTTTCTATCTCTCTCCCTTCCTTTCTGTAAAAAATCAATAAAATATATTTTTTTAAAAAAGTCTACAATGTATAGTCACGATTCAAAAGAGACAAGTGTCTCCGAATGAGAGTCCTAAGAGGATCCTGGAATGCTTCTATTTTGGGGTCCCCAGTATAATACCAAATGGAGCAATGCTAACATAGGCTTGTAAAAATTATAGTACATCTTATTTACTTAATTTGAGAGAGGAAGGAAGAGGGAGAGAAACATCCATGATGAGAATCATTGGTCAGTTGCCTCCTGCACGCCCCCTACTGGGGATCAAGCCTGCTGCCCTTGACCAGAATCGAACCTGGGACCCTTCCGTCCTCAGGCTGACGCTCTATCCACTGAGCCAGAGCAGCCAGGACGATCAGTACATTTGAAATGCTTCATTAAACACAGGAACCCTTTTAAGACACATACAAATCACAGTGCAATTATGCTTAGTCACAAGATGGTAGGAATTACAAAAATGTTCCTGCATGACAGGCCACAGGCTGTGTGGCCTGGAAATGAGATGCAAGATAAGGGTCACCTGATGGATCTCTTTCACTCCTGCCTGGGACCATCAGCCATTGAAAGAAACATCTAGCCGAAACCGGTTTGGCTCAGTGGATAGAGCGTCAGACCTTCGGACTGAAAGGTCCCAGGTTCAATTCCGGTCAAGGGCAATGTATCCCGGTTGGGGGCACATCCCCTGTAGGGGGCATGCAGGAGGCGGCTGATTTGATATTTCTCTCTCATTCATGTTTCTAACTCTCTATCCCTCTACCTTCCTCTCTGTACAAAAAAAAAAAAATCAATAAAAATATATTAAAAAAAAAAAAAACATCTAGACGAGAGAGACACATCAACGGGCCGCTTCCTGAACGTGCTCCAGCTGGAGCAGGATCGAACCTGCAACCCCCGGGAACATGCCCTTGACCAGATATCGAACCCGAGACCCTTATGTGAGTGGACCGACGCTCTAACCACTAAACACACCGGCCTCGGCTCAATACACCCTTCTTTACCCTGAGCTCAGAAGTTGCCCGTATTTTTTCTGAGTTTTGCTTTCACACTTAACATCTGGATTGCTTTTCCCGGTGCAGTGAGAGGAGACCCATGGCAAGCCTTTCCCAGTGGGTAGGGATTATCCCAGAACCTTCTCCTCACCAGCTCGTCCTTCGCCACCATGGCAACGCTACGTGTCACATGAGTCCTGTTTCCTATCGGTGCGGATCTGCTCCGGGACTCACCCGTTCTACCAGGGAGGCTTCTCTTTGCATGATTACTTATTGCTCCTGAAATACGTCCGACTTTCCACGAAAAACTAACGGACGCTACTTTCAGGAAAATTCTGAAACTCACTCACAATCATGCTGACAGTGTTAAAATATCATCATCCCAAGGTGTCTTTCTAATGTAACAGGGTTCGCAGGTAAAGCCAGAGGAAAGAAGGGCTGGCAGTGACATTTCAGTTGAGCTAGCAGCCACGGAGGGCGGGGGGACCCCTGAAATCATGCCACCCCGGAGGAACACCTGTTGGGCCCTCCCGCAGGTCCTGGCACACAGGCCAACATTTCACAGCATTTGGGACGGGTAATTTGAGAGATTTATTTACTTCTCTAATGGACTAGGGGGAGACTGGGAGGAAGTACAGTGATACCTCGAGATACGAGTTTAATTCGTTCCGTAACCTTGAGGCGTGGGAAACGATGAGACGCTCGAGTCGAGGTAAACTGGTGGGTCGTGTGCAGCCGGCCGATCCTCACGATGACTCCTATCTCAAATGTTGCTCATATTTCAAAGCAAAAATCGCTCGCTCGACGGCTCGTATCTCAAAAATCTCGTATGTTAGGGCACTTGTATCTCGAGGTGCCACTGTATTTCGTTGGCTCCTGCCGTTTAGCGGGGATTCCTGGCCTCTGGGGAATTTGCATCCATCCCTCCTTGTTGACCCTGATTCTTCCTCCAGGTACACATCCAGTCCTTGAAACTAATATCGCGGGGAGAACTCTAGTGCTGAATCATTATTATTATTTTTCAGACGGATGGCTGTCTGCGCTAGTAAAAAAAACCAAAGCACTAGACTCTGCACCTACAGACCTGAGTTTGGGCGCTGGGCCCTTGGACCTCACTGGAAGTCCTCTTTACACAGTTAGGGCAATGCTGCTTCTGTCAGAACGTTCTAATGTGACGAGATCGGTTTGGCTCAGTGGATAGAGCGTCGGCTTGCGCACTGAAAGGTCCCAGGTTCGATTCCGGCCGGGGGCATGTACCTTGCTTGCGGGTGCATCTCCACTGTGGGGCGTGCAGGAGGCGGCAGATCGATGTCTCTCTCTCATCGATGTTTCTGACTTTCTATCTCTCTCCCTTTCTCTCTGTAAAAAATCAATAAAATATATTTAAAAAACACACACACAAAAAAAATGTTCTAATGAGCTGGATATTGGAAAGGGCTGTGTGAGCTGCAAAGCTCCCGTCAAACGTTTGCTCTGTGGAGTCTGCCTGGCCCTCTGCATCAATGTCATCCCACATGGATCCTCTCCAGGGTCCTCCCTAAGGGAGGAAAAAAGGCATCTTTGAGTTTAGGTTTTATGACTCCCTCACCCTAAATAACACTGGGCTGAGTCACAACACACGAATTACAGCCTGGACACGGCTCGCTGGAAGCACTCCGCAGCATTTTTAGCCAAAAAGGCTGTTCATTCCTCAGTGTCCTCCCTCTTCTGCATCCTGCCCCCCAGCCAACGGCTGACTCAGTCTTAAGGGAGAAGGAGCGTGACTCCAACAACCTTGTCTTTAGCATCTTTTTCTTTCTTTCTTTCTTTATTATAGAGAGGAAGGGAGAGAGATAGAGAGTTAGAAACGTTGATGAGAGAGAGACATAGATCAGCTGCCTCCTGCATGCCCCATACTGGGGATGTGCCTGCCTGCAACCAAGATACATGTTCTTGACCGGAATCAAACCTGGGACCTTTCAGTCCACAGGCCGACGTTCTATCCACTGAGCCAAACCGGTTTCGGCTTTAGCATCTTCTTAGGTTCCTGCACGGAGCCAGGTTTCTTTAGGGAGGGAGAGCCCACCGCTGGAGGTCTCCAAGTCACCAATCAGAAGTCCTCCACGTGCAAATCCTTTGTTTAATTTTGTTGTTAATCCTCACCCTGGGCTAATTTTTCCGTGCCTTTGACCATGACTCCAACCCTCAACTCTTCCGAGCAGGAGTTGACACTCTAGCCATGGAGCAACACCCGCCAGGCATTATGCAAATCTGGAGGCAAAGCATACGTGACAGGCAGAGGACACAGCACAGACGAAGGCCTGTGGTGGGAATAAGCGTTGCATATTTGAAGTACCTTGCCAGGTATGGCGGCTGGTATGAGGTATGTGGGTTTAACCCGTGGAGGCACGCCCTTGGAGCTGACTACGTATCAGATTTGTTGTTCCACTTGCTTATGCATTCATTGGTCCATTCTCCTTTGTGCCCTGACTGGGGATCGAACCTGCAACCTCGCATATCGGGACGATGCTCTAACTACCCTGGCCAAGCTGGGGACAAGTATCTTCCAATGCCCCTCATATCACACCAGATAAGCATGGACTGGGTCATTTGCCAAGCCAAGTTAACGAAAAGGACCCACGGTTAAATCAACTTGTAAAATCAGAGAGGATTGCATTAGAAGGGTTCTGGAATTTTCTAGCCCAGAAGTGAGCCAACTGCAGCCCTAGGCCCTATCTGGCTCACTGCCTGTTTTTTTTTTTCTATAGTGTGAGAGCTAAAAAAAGGTTTTTTTTTTTACATTTTTTAATGGTTTTAAAAAAACTGACCGGAGAATAATGCTCCATGACATCTGACTATTATATGGAATTCAAGATTCAGTGTCTGTAATAAAATTTTATTGGAGCGCCTCCACACTCTCTTATTACATTTTATCTGTGGCTGCCTTTGAGTTACAGCAGCAGAGCTGAGTGGTTGCCATGGAGACGATGTGGCCCACCATGGCCAAAAGAGTATTATCTGGCTTCTTAAAGAGAAAGTTGGCTGAAGCCTGGACTAGCGCCCATTCAGTCGGGGAATTGAAGCACAAAGAGAAAATGTCCCGAGATCACAGCCCGCCAGCGGCTGAAATGAGAACTCCGGGGTGCCCTGGGAGTGCTCTTTTCACTCCGCTATTGCACAGAGGCAGATAAACAAGTTTCCCAGTGTGTCGTGACAATGACCGCTTGGTCCTTTAATGTGCTTTATCTCTGCTCATTCTCACACGCAGGCCCAGCCGAGCTTTCGGAACGGGCGGCTGCGCCTGCGACCTGCAGAGGGCAGCACTGACGCGGGTGACTCCACAATGCCACCTCCTATCCCAGAGACAACCGAGATGGAATCAATAGACATATTGTCCTGTCCTGAAAGGAGGACAAAGAAATACAGGGCCTGGATTGCTTCTTCTGCTGCTGCTTCTTTTTTTTTTTCCTTTTTAAATAAGAGAGAGTTTATTTAGGAAGCCACGGAGGTAGAAGTAGGGAGTCATATTAGAAATGGGCTCAAGAAACAAATGACAGAGGCAAAAAGCAGGGAGAAAGGTAAAGGGAAGGCACTTGGTGGAAAGAGAAAGGGGACGGATGTGCCCCGGTGGGGGGGGGGGGGGGGAGAGGAGAAAGAGAGCGCTGGGCCTGAATTGCTTTTGATGTTTTTTTTTTTTTATTGATTTTTTACAGAGAGGAAGGGAGAGAGACAGAAAGTCAGAAACATCGATGAGAGAGAGACATCGATCAGCCGCCTCCTGAACACCCCACAGTGGAGATGCACCCGCAACCAAGGTACACGCCTCCAACCAGAATCGAACCCGGGACCCTTCAGTCTGCAAGTCGACGCTCTATCCACTGAGCCAAACCGGTCTCGGCTGCTTTTGATGTTTTGATGATCTGTATAAACACTAATGTAGATGTAAGATACTTTCAATTTTTAAAAAAATATACATTTTATTGATTTTTCATACAGAGGAAGGGAGCAAGATAGAGTGTTAGAAACATCCATCAACTGCCTCCTGCACACCCCTTAAGGGTGATGTGCCCACAACCAAAGTGCGTGCCCTTGACCGGAATCAAACCTGGGACCTTTCAGTCCGCAGGCCCACGCTCTATCCACTGAGCCAAACCGGTTTCGGCTCAATTTTGGTTTGTTTGTTTGGATGCCAAAGGTTAATTCAAGCACAAAGCATCCCCACATCCAGCTAGAATGGAAGGTACAGAAGCCAAATCGGCAACAAAAGAAAGCTGGTCATTTAAGACAGAAGCACCCACACCTTTAAAGAAAAAAACAAAAATGCACCTCTTTTCTGAGTGTTGCGAGAACACGGAGAGGAAATTAGTTCTCCTAGACGCTAGGGACGGTCTTAAGTAGGTGAACTGGAGCTGTGCTCATGACCCAGATTTGTCCTGGTTCTGCGTGGGCTGGAGAAGGGGGTTCCATCTCTTCAATCTGGGGTGTCTAATAATAAAACGGGGCTGCGGAGCTTGCAGCCTAGTATCAGTGAGGTGACTTCTGAAGCATAATTAATGTTTACCGTGGGCTTTTGAGATCCTGCAGATTAAAAGGTGCCCTATGCAAGGTGCAAGGTGGACTGGTGTCCCTGCGAGGGCAGATACGTTTTGTGGGTGTCACCACTGTTGTTGTTTACTGAGTCAGTGGGGGGAGGGGAGGAGTAAGTAGGTTAAGACCAGGTGGCACCATCCTTCCACGTGACCTAGAACCGGGCCCCAGGAAACCTGCATAGGCCGACTTATCACCTCCGCTGGCGGAGAGAAATTTCCCTGAGAATGCGGACATCGCCCCAGGCAAATAGCTGTGCGGACAAAAGGGGTCACATGCTGGCCTGACAAGCTCAGGGGAGGCCTGCATGGTCGTCTCCCAAACTCAGAGCCTAAAGTCACCACAGAGGATGGTCTGACATTAAACTTGAACTAAAAGCAGTGATGGTGGGTAGTCAAGTCCTCGCCCTCACAAGGTCAACCTTGATCTTAACTGAGCCTATAGGTCTTTTTGCATCTATATAACATACTCTTGAAATGTCTGGGTAACTTCCCTATTTCTGGACCCCCTGGGGCACAGCCTAATGTTCCTAGGCTCCAGGACAGATACCACAAATTCCTTCGTTGTTATGTTAATTTTCCTGCACCCACCTAAATAGGTGGGTCATTTTGCTTTTTAGCCAGTCCCAGGGGTTTCCTGATGAGCTTTCTCCTGTCTCTCTAGTCTTTCACCGATGGATTTCATGTAACCCACCTATATCCTGTTCCTCTGATGCAGTGATTCTCAACCTTCCTAATGCCTCGACCCTTTAATACAATTCCTCATGTTGTGGTGACCCCCAACCATAAAATTATTTTCATTGCTACTTCATAACTATAATTTTGCTACTGTTATGAACTGTAATGCAAATATCTGATAGGCAGGATGTATTTTCATTGTTACAAATTGAACATAATTAAAGCATAGTGATTAATCACAAAAACAATATGTAATTATATATTGTGAAATATTTATTTCTAATTACAAGTAAATGAAATTTTGTCTTGAATCGTGGTGTAGTATGGGTAACAGTCTTCATATGACAACAGTAAACTACATTGCTACACTTTGCTACACCGAGAAGCCGTGTGTTGGTTCCTAAGACCATGGGAAACAGATGTTTTCCAATAGTCTTAGGCGACCCCTGTGAAAGGGTCATTCGACCCCCAAAAGGGTTAAGACCCACAGGTTGAGAACCGCTGCTCTGATGGCAACGTATAAATACAGATGTGACCCGCCGTTCTCCGGAGCATTATCTCAATTTACTGTGGCTCTGCTTCCCGGCATATGCCGACAGTTTGGCTCAAATAAACTCACAAAATTCTTTACAGGTTCCAATGGTTTTTTTTTTTACGTTAACATTTAGCTTATGGCACCTAGGAGAAACCTTGTGGGCCTAATTAGAAAAACACATATGGCACTTCTGGCCTCACCAGGAAGGGGACGGGGTGCATGACTCAGCAAATTTCTTCCCTCAGCTGGAGCTGGACTGCCAGGTCTTCTGAGATCCGAGTACTTTTCCGAAGTAGCCCTGGCAGACCGGGCGTCGGTGCAGCAGGAACGAGGCTGGTGCCTAATGAAGCGTCCCCATCCTGCAACCCTTCAAAACACTTACGGGAATCCCAGTGAGCTCGTGTATAATTCCTAAATTTAACCCTAAATGGCTCCGCCGGATCCTCTCGGATGACATGGTTAATTATGTGCTGAGTGCCAGCGATAATGATGGAAACTTGAAAATGATGGCGTGAGTGAGTGGATTCACTTCCTGTAGGATTTCCATCAGGACCGAAGATACAGGTTTCTCCCAGGAATAAAACCTCAGCATATTGGGAATCGCTTCCAAACTCCAGCAAGGAACTAACTATATTACTTTAGTCCCTGGAATGCTAAGAAAATGGAAAAGCACTGAATGTTTGTTTGTTTTTTCTTGTCTTTTTCTAAATATATTTTTATTGATTTCAGAGAGGAAGGGAGAGGGAGAGAAAGATAATATCAATGATGAGAGAGAATCATTGATCGGCTGCCTCCAGCATGTGCCTTTGACAGGAACCGAACCGGGGACCTTTCAGTCCTCAGGCTGATGCTCTATCCATTGAGACAAACCAGCCAGGGCAGGTTTTGTTTTTCTGAGTTATTTTTTCAGCCAGAACTTTGGTCCAAATCAGTCCTACCTATAATATGTGGGAACACCATGTAGATGTACCAGGAATGTGATCCAGTATATTTGGGGTATGTTAAGAACTCCTCAGCAGCCCGGTTGCTGTTGCCCAGTGGTTGAACCAGGAAATCACGGTTCGATTTCAGTCAGGGCACATGCCCAGGTTGCGGGTTTGATCCTCGGTAGGGGCCTGCAAGAGACAATCAATGATTCTCTCTTATCATTGCTATTTCTCTCTCTTCCTCTCCTTTCCTCTCTCAAATCAATAAAAATACTTTTTAAAATTAAAATTAAAGTAAATGTTGAACAAGTGCTTAATTAAATGAACCAGGGATGTTTCACATAAAAAGAAATAAATTCAAATATTTAGAGGACTTCTCATCAAAAACAGACAAATCTGGTTTTATTTTTCTTCAAAAGGCAGAGCTATAGCTGAAAACTGGTTTGGCTCAGTGGAAAGGTCCCAGGTTTGATTCCGGTCAGGGGCATGTACCTTGGTTGCGGACACATCCCCAGTAGGGGGTATGCAGGAGGCAGCTGATCAATATCTCTCATAGATATTTTTGACTCTATCTCTCTCCCTTCCTCTCTGTAAATAAACAATTATATATATATATATATATATATATATATATATATATATATATAAAAGGCAGAACTAAAACCAATGGTTATAAACATTCAGCATATTTGTATAAATAATTTCAATTTGTCCAAATAAAATAATGGATGCTACACTTTTTCAAAGAGAGAAGATACTTTCTTTCAAAATGTGTAACATTCTTGAACCTCTCAAAGGAGTTGAATTTTCACCACTCTGGTAATTGATACACTCATACTATGAGACATACATCGCAAGTCAGCTAACTGGCTTGTTAAGGATAAGGTCTTTTGTTCCTCAGCTATATATATATATTTAATATATTTTTACTGATTTCAGGGAGGAAGGGAGAGGAAGAGAGAGAAAGAAACATCGATGATGAGAGAGAATCATTGATTGGAAGCCACCTGCATGCTCCCTACTGGGGATCAAACCTGGAACCCAGGGACGTGACCTGGACCAGGAATCGAACCCCTTTTGTATGTAGGCCGTGCACTAACCCCTGAGAACACGTGCCATATGTCTCCTGGACTTCTGATATTCCATTCTAATCCCCACAGGAATCACTACCAGATGACAGAGCACCTCATGGAAGTATAGTGAGTATTGAGACATCGGAAAGTTAGAGACTAGTCTAAAATTAGTTGGAGAGAGCAATATTTCATGAGTAATTAAAGTAGATAGACTTAACTATATAATATGCAAGGCTTCATCCAAATTGATATATAAAACAAAGATTGTTTCAATGTTTCAAGATAAAATGCATGAGATACTCTATCTGTATTTTATCACATGCTCCATAAAGAATAAAGGAATACAGCCGAAACCGGTTTGGCTCAGTGGATAGAGCATTGGTCTGCGGACTGAAGGGTCCCAGGTTCGATTCCGGTCGGGGGCATGTACCTTGGTTGTGGGCACATCCCCATTGGGGGGTGTGCAAGAGGCAGCTGATCAATGTTTCTCTCTCATCAATGTTTCTAACTCTCTATCCCTCTCCCTTCCTCTCTGTACAAAATCAATAAAATATATTTAAAAAAATAAAGGAATACAATTGAAGATAAAAACTTTAACTTCTATATCAGTACACAGGATTCTGAGGTGGAGCTTGAACCCAGAGTGATAAGTAGATTTTTCAAATGAGGTATATAGGCAAACTAGTTACCTGATGTTCACTGGGGATTGGTGGCCCTAGACCAGGCTGATAATGACAAGTGATAAAAACCTGCCAAGCCAAAACCGGTTTGGCTCAGTGGATAGAGCGCTGGTCTGAGGACTGAAGGGTCCCAGGTTCGATTACAGCATGTATCTTGGTTGCAGGCACATCCCCAGTGGGGGCATGCAGGAGGCGGCTGATTGATGTTTCTGGCTCTCTATCCCTCTCCCTTCTTCTCTGTAAAAAATCAATAAAATATATTTAAAATAAATTAATAATAAATAAATAAAAACCTGTCAAAAGGAAACATCCGGGTTCTTCATTCTTAGGGCATTACCTTTCTTGTGATGGAGCAGTTTCCCATTATTGTTCTAAAATATACATGTATATATTTGAGGGGGGATAATATATATTTTTTAAATTTTGTGTGTGAGACAGATTTATTGTTCCATTTATTTGTACATTCATTGGTTTCTTGTATGTGCCCTGACTGGGGATCGAACCTGCAACCTCGGTATGTCGGGAAAATGTTCTAACCAACTGCGCTACCCAGCCCGGGCCCATTGTCTTAATATTTTTATAGGCGGCCCAACAAAGGCTGCAAAGTCCTCAGTGGATAGTGAGGTGAACATGTGAGAAACCAGGACAAAGTCTGCTTTGCTGCCTCTCTCAGCACTGCATGCCTGGCTGAGTCACCTCAGACCACTGGTGAGCACTGAGGGTTATTTCAACTCCAGGAGAACCTTTGTACTATATTCTTTGTCCTACTGACCAAAATCTTCCAAGTACTGACCAAATTCCAAGTTCTGAATTTGCAGTTTTATAGGAAGTAGAATTCTTTTCCAAAGAAACTGTCTATTATTCATGTCACTATGGACAGAGACACCAGAGGGGTGAGGGCATGTATGGGTGTGTGCGTGTGTGTGGGCGGGAAATGGGAGCATAAGGACACATATATAATACCTTAATCAATTAAAAAGAAAATAAAAAAGGGTGGGAAATTATTTATTTTAGAGAGAGAGGAAGAAGGAGAAAGAAAAACATTGATTTGTTGTTCCACTCACTCAAGCATTCATCGGTTGATTCCTGTATGTGCCTCGAACGGATATTAAATCCACAACTTTGGCAAATCCAGATCATGATCTCATCAACTGAGCTACTTACTACCCCGTCAGGGCTGATCCAGGAACTATTTTTATTTAATATATTTTATTGAATTTGTACAAAGAGGAAGGAAAAGGGAGAGGGACAGAGTTAGAAACATTGATTTTCAGCACACTTCCTACTGGGGATGTGCCCACAACCAAGGTAGATGCCCTGGACCAGAATCGAACCTGGGACCCTTCAGTCCACAGGCTGACGCTCTATCCACTGAGCCAAACCAGTTAGGGCTTCTCTTTCTTTTTTTACTTTTCATTTATTTAGTTATTATTTTTGTTGTTAAATCTCTAGTGAGGATATTTTTTCCATTGTTTTTAGAAAGACAGAGGGAGGGAGAGAGAAATATCCATGTGAGAAAGACACATCAACTGGTTGCCTCCCTTACAGGCCCTGACCGGGAGTGGGGAGCAAACCTGCAACCAGTTATGTGCCCTTGACCGGAAATGGAACCTGAGACTTTCTGATGCGCAGGCCGGTGCTCTAACCACTGAGCCATGCTAGCTAGGGGGACTGATCCAGGAACTTCTTTAAAAAAATATTTTTTATTTTTATTGATTTTAGAGAGGAGAGGGAGAGAGAAAAACATCAAGGATGAGAGAGAATCATTGACTGGCTGCCTCCTGCACGTTCCCTATTGGAGATCAAGCCCGAAACCTGGCCATGTGCCCTGGACTAGAATCAAACCTGGGACCCTTCATTCCACAGGCCAACACTCCATCCACTGAGCAAACCAGCTGGGCTGATGCAGGAACTTTTTAAAACTGAAGGTACTTTCTACCCTCAAAGGGCCTGGCATCTTCCCCTTCAACTCCTCTTTTCCAAAGACTGACATTTTTTCATCCACCGAGTCCCATCAAGCTTTTGCCCCCTTCCTCCACCAAACGGCTCTTGTCGAAGTCACCAATGACCTCCACGTGGCTCCAACAGTCAATTCTCAGGCCTCTCCACAGTCCCTCCCTCCTCCACACGCATTCTTCACTGGCCTGGAGACGGGCCTGGTCTTCCTCCTGCCCAACTGGTTTGCTTGGTGTGGCTTTGAGTTCCTGACTTCTGAGATCCTGTGTGAAGTGCCTCGGGCTTCCTGGTTCCTTCCTTATCTGCACTCCACTCTCCTGGTGACCTCATTGGGTTTGCTGACAATTCACACTATATATAACCTACATAATGGAAGTGTAGTATGCAAATTGTCCTGGCAGTTTGACCAGGGGGCAGGG
>PVJN01010195.1:0-20055 GCA_004026805.1 Lasiurus borealis
CATTGGTGGACAATAAAGAACATTATAAACTGATGTACAAAAGGATAGATACAGAGGCAGTAAAGCCTCAAACAGACTGAAATTATAGCAGGAAGATTAAAGTTAGGTGGGGTAGATGGGAGATCAATCAAAGGACTTGTATGCATGCATATAAGCATAACCAATGAACACAGACACTGGGGGGGGTTGGGGTATGCCTAGGAGGGAGGGGGGCATGGGGATACATGTATAAAAAATTAATAAAAAAAATGTGTTCAAAAAAATAAAATAAAAATAAAAAAAATAAAATAAATAAAAAAAATAATTAAAAAAAAAGCATTATAGATATGCTCTATACTTACCTTCATGGAATAGATATGAGTTTCTTAAAAAACAGAGAAGAGATTAAACTTTCTTTTCATTGTCTACTCCTTTGTGCTTTTTAAATTTTTTCAACATATGCAAAAATTCTAAAACAATAACACTCTGATAGATTATCTTTAAAGGGGACTCTGAATAAGCTTAAAGGGGATATGGAGAGACAGAGTACAAGGTCCATGCTAAATGGAACAAATTCTAATTATAAATCTAACATATTAAGACATTCATTAATATCTTGGTTTAAAAGTTCTTGGTTGCCGCTATAGCAACACCGACAAATTTGACTTAAAAAAATACTTTTATTTGGAAGAAATTTCTATTTAATTACTGGAAAAGTTACTACATTTGAAGTTGATTCTTTGCATAGAAAATCAAGCATGGCATTGTAAAATAAGTGTGTTTTTGTTAAGTTGAGGGTTTATTTTCCTATTGTCTATAGTTTTAAAATATCAGTTAATTCAAAATATTATTTGAGAATACTGAAAATTTAGAAAATAACAGGCTAAAATCGGGAAAAAAATAGTTTTTGACACACTTTGAGAGCAGCAATCATTTTTTTTTTCTGCTCCAATAGAATGAACAGCGTACACAGAGCCAACATTTCTCCCTGGATAATCTCACACAGCCGCATGTTATGTTCCCTCGCAAACCTCATTACACGTGAGTATTTTTAGGTCTCTAGCTGCTTTGGTTGCCCTCTGTTTCCTGCCAGAGACTTTTTACTTTGGTATCAGTGCTGTCCCTCCTATCAACTTCATTATGACTCCTCAACCCCTGAAAATTTCTGAACAACAGAGCATCCAAAGTTGCATGTTCTGAAAAATGTCAGAGGAAAGAAAATGTAAAAATTCAGAGCAGTCCAGCCAGTATGGCTCAGTGGTTGAGAGTCACCTACAAACCTGGAGGTCAGGGTTCAATTCCCAGTCAAGGCACATCCCAGGTTGCGGCCTTAATCTCCAGTGGGGAGCATGCAGGAGACAGCCGATTGATGATTCTCTCTCATCATTGGTGTTTCTCTCTCCTCCTTTGCCTTCCTCTCTAAAATCAATAAAAATATATTACCAAAAAATTCACAGACAGGAAGAAAAGTTGGTATTACCATCTCTCCAAATGGATTTCGCTACCACAAACACTCCCCACTGCCTCCTAAAGACCTAAAACTGATGACTGACTCGCAGTCCAAAATGTTTTCTCTTTTAAACAGTCAAGTTTACTTAGAATGTTCCACTGTGCCTTTTAGTAAACACAGTGAAAGGTCTATGCATCAGAGAAAGTCTGCCTAGCCGTAAAGATGGGAAAACAAATAAGTCCCAGCCCCAACCCACCAGGAACTCAGAATCCAGCAGGGAAGACAAATTCATAACTATAATGAAGCACTATTTGGGCCGTGATACAAGTGCATACAAGGTGAAGGGCACTGGACATAGTAGGTGATTAATTCTGGAAGAAGAGGGGTGGGGTACTTGCATAGGAGTGGATTTGTGTGGCTAGGTTTTTTTTTTCGTGTGTGTGTTTTTAATATATTTTATTGATTTTTTACAGAGAGGAAGGGAGAGAGATAGAAAGTCAGAAACACCAATGAGAGAGTGACATTGATCAGCCGCCTCCTGCACGCCCCACAGTGGAGATGTGCCTGCAAGCAAGGTACATGCCCCCAACCGGAATCGAACCTGGGACCTTTCAGTCCACAAGCTGACGCTCTATCCACTGAGCAAACCGGTCTCGGCTGTGTGGATAGGTTTTTAAAGACGAATAGAAATTTGTTAGGTGCTCAATGCAGAAAAGCTTTCCTGGCAGCAAGCTGGGAGCTGGGAACCAGCATGTCATGTTGTTTTAAGGAACATGCCAAGCAGTGATGCACTGATCAGAAATAAACATGAGGGGTGGAGGACACCACGGCAGGGATGGGAGTCAGAAGGTTAAACCCGCCCCCGCCAGGTCTACCCTTTCCTTTCTCCTCATTTCCCCATGAGGTTGGGTTAGAGAGCCAGGAGAATCTTACAGGACGTGGGGAATTCAGATGTCATATTTCTATGCAGCTTGTAAGTTGACATACAAATGTTCCTTGAAGTGTTGTTTGCAGGAGCAAAAGTGTTTACCATTTGGGTCTGATTGAATAAATCATGATAGCTCTGTAAAATGTAATAGTATAAAATTATTTTTTAAAATAAGGTGGTGCTACATATATCAAAATAGGCCTCACTCCAGATATGAAATTAAAACAACAAGGGGCTAATCTTGCATACACTGCCTTTGGGTAGGATTTTTAGGTGTTATATACACATTGCTCAGTTATGATCTATTAAGTACATAAAGGTTATCAGTTTTTAAAAAATGCACAGCTCAGATACTGATTCCCTTTCCTCCTTGACTTGCTTTTATCTGGGAAAATGAGGAAGATCATACTCACTAGGTCAGTGGGAGGACAAGAGACAGCATTTAAGAATAAGAATTCATATTCAATGATAGATTTTCCCACATAAATTAAAACCTACTTTTGCTCCACTCTTTGTCATATTTTCACTAGAATTCTTTACCAGCACTTTTCTTTTGATCAATAAGTAAAATTTCTTCTGGGAATATAAGTGATTGTCATGGCATTTGGTCAAGGGGCAGAGGCGCCCAGCCAGTGTGGCTCAGTGGTTGAGTGTTGACTATGAACCAGGCAGTCATGGTTCAATTCCTGGTCAGGGAAGAGGAGTGGGTTATGCACTTGATCCCTGGTGTGGGGCATGCAGAAGGAGCCAATTATTTATTCTCTCTCATAATTGATTTTTTTTCTTTCTCTCTTCCCCATCTCCCTTTCTCTCTGAAATCAATAAAAAATACTTTTTTAAAAAAGAGACAATGTGAAGCTATTAGACTTGAAACATGAAGACTCTGTCTTCCATGTGTACCTGACATCAGGGCAGCATGTAGTTCTATTCAACAACAGCTTTGACAGCCTGATGCCAAAGGACAAAATGAATAGTGAGGATGTACTTATAGATGCTACTAGAGGATGCTGTACTGTCGATGTACTTGCATTACAATAATTTCTGTCTAAAGCTATTACCATTTTGAATTTTGTGATAGCAAAATATCCTAATATTTGGTATCTGCACCAAAAAGGTTGAGTCCTCTGTTTAAAACTATCACCTGAGCCCTCAACATTCAGACATCTGACCTATCCTAAATTTTTATCAAATTCATGTAAGTATCCATGGAAATAAGCCGGACTTAAAGGAGAGAATAAAATGTGTTATGGGCATAAGAGAAGGACATGATCACATAATACAGCTGTAATTTACAACTGTAATGCCCTAAGTTCAAGGACCAGAGCTCTTTATTCTGCTCTGAAAGAACCAAGAAAATAAACATATTATGTTGATTTCACTGTACTGCATCTCATAAAGCACTGTTATAAATGCTATTAAGAGTTAAGGGCTGGCCCTAACTGGTTTGGCTCAGTGGAGAGAGCATCGGTCTGCAGACTGAAGGGTCCCAGGTTCGATTCTGGTCAGGGGCATGTACCTTGGTTTCGGGCACATCCCCAGTGGGAGTGTGCAGGAGGCAGCTGAACGATCGATGTTTCTCTCCCATCAATGTTTCTGACTCTCTATCCCTCTTCCTTCTTCTCTGTAAGAAATCAATAAAATATATATTTTTTAAAAAAGAGTTAAGGGCTGAAATAACCTGGCAGGTCCTACCTATGAGCCTTTGGAGAGCCTGGCTTTGTAGACATGCAGGGGAGGGACAATGATTGAGGACTCTGCTAATGTCTCGATCTGATAGAAATCTTCCGAGGAGGTCAGTATGCCAGCTATAATCGTTTGACCTTCAGCAGTAAGTTTTGGGTGAAATTCATCATTCTACAGAAATCTTAGGTGCTAATGAGTTCTCTCCTTTTTCTTAGAATCTTCCCCCATCCTCAGGTTTCAGGGGACACATTCAATATTTCTTGCTTTGACTCCTTTAAATAGCAGTTCTTGCCCTCAGAGGACTCCAGCATCCAGAGATCATCTATACACCACTCATTTGTCTATTTGTGTCTTCCTCTTTCTAATCAATGGCTCATTATAGAGTGATTGTCATGGCATTTGATCAAGGGGCAGAAGTGCCCAAGGGGCAGAAGTGAACCAATTTCCATTTGTCACCTTAGCTTGAAGTTCCAATTGGCTGCCTGTCTGAGCTCCAGTTGGTGAGACTTAACCTAGGCAATGTTAGGGCTTTTGTCTGCATGTCTCTTATGCCACACTCACTTGAGTTTTCCCATACAGACAATCCTTTTGTACTTGCTCAGCATTGTAGGCCATATAAGGACATACAAGACCCTTACTGAGTTTCTTGCTCTTTAATCTCAACCACTGAGCCACACTGGCTGGGCGCCTCTATCCCTTGAACAAATGCCATGACAATCACTCATTCCCAGAAGAAATTTTATTTGTCTGATCATCCTCATCTCTCACCTAAAACTCTCATAAAGGCAAAGTTCAAACACAAAATGGGGTTCTCCGTTCTTTGGCTGGGTTCCCTGGAAAGCCAACTTTGAGACAAAGATTGGGACTATAATAAACACCTCAGAAAGAGTGTTTATTATGAAATGCTACTGGAATCAATGCCTGGAAAGGGAAAGGAAAGATGGATTGGAGAGAGGGAGGAGCTGGGCTGTGATGTAGTCCCAATGAATGACTCAGTCATCCCATACAGAACGCTGTAACCAGGAGGATCCTCAGGAGTTGTCCTAAGTTGGGGAAAGTGGACCAAGCCTCACACTGCTACACAGGTCAGCCATTTAATGAGAGCTGTCCATCCCCACAGAGGGCCCGCAACTGAGGAACATCTCGGGGCTTCTTGGAACTTGCCACCCTGGCTGGCTTTACTCATTATTTCAGGGTTGCTGTCCCCAGGTCCTTTCCTTTCTTGGGACCATAGACCGCCCTCACACCCAAAGGGGAAATTAGATTGTGGATTTTATGGATCGGTTAAGTTAAACGCTGGAAAGTAAAATAACTCCTCCACTGAAGGAGCAATTATTTCAGCCATTGAAAATGGATTACTTTTTTAACTGCATTTGGGGGTTAGATAGAGCAAGGTAGACAGGCAAAGTTCATTTATGGGTTTTGAAAGTTCTTGACACACAGCTTAGACCAAGGGACCCACAATTTAGGGCTCTGAATATTAAGTATTCCAAGAGTGAAACATAAGTTAAGGACAATCATGAAAATCTAGAAGAGAAGTTATAAAGGCATGATTAAGGAGAGAAAATTTGCTGCAAAGACAGCCTCCAGAAATGTACCCTTTCTTTTGAAAGGTCACCTACTCCTCTCTGTTCCAGTTCATTCTCCAATTTAAGATAGGTTAAGATAGGTTTCAATCTTGAAGCTGGTCTGATCATCCTCCTCTTTCACCTCAAACTGCTCATAAAGGCAAAAGTTCAAACAAAAAAATGGGGTTCTCCGTTCTTTGGCTGGGTTGCCTGGAAAGCCATTTTTGAGACAAAGGGCAGTCATCTAAGACAGTGACGTGGCCGCAGCTAACACAAAGCCCCTGCATGACTCAGAAGGGGATATAAATGTGGCTCTGATAGATTCAACACGGTGTCAATCAAGAAGCCAGAGGTTCATTACCATTGTTAAGACTTGACTGCAAAGGCAGGATGCAGAACTACCCATATTAAAATGGAATAGACTGGAGGCATTTTGTGTAACATCTAACACTTCAAAAGCAACAAGAGCATCGTACTATAAAAGTGAGTGCAAACATTGATGATCATAATAATAATTTTAAATTATTTTTTAAAATCCACACTTTTTAGTTGTATTTTTAGTTGTACTTTGTAAATGAAAACAGTATTTCATTAAAGTCCCTCTTTGAAGGGATTAAAATAAAATAAAACTTAGAACAAGAGATGATCAATCCTTAAGGGACAACTGGAAAACTGGAATTGGGGCAGAGGCCAGATAAATAAAGTATTACTAGGAATGAACTGATGTGTGTGAATTACTGGAGAGCAAAGGCCTAGTGCTCCCATAGGAGACTGACTCTGAAGCCAGATAAAGTGTGGAGCCCAGTCCTACTGCAGTCAGATTAACGGGAGCTCACAGGTGACTGACTACCTGGCCTCTGGACTCTGTTCAGAATGTTCTTTCTCAGTAACACAGCATCTACACAGCCCTGGAGCTGGCCAGGTGCTGACAAAGAACAGATGAGAAACATGCTCAGGCATTTACTGAACAGAAATTGGCAGCCACATTCAGAGTATAAAGCAGGCTTCTCAAACTGAGAAAAGGGTGTGATCAGGAATGAAGAAGTCCTCTCCACGTACAAATCCCACTCTTCATGCCCAAATTTACTCTCTGCTCAGGTGCTTTTCTATACCCCTCGGGTCCTGGCTCTCCCCAGGGATGGTCCCTTCCCCACCTCACACAAGGAGAATGGCCTGAAAGAGTAGGGTTTCTGTGATTCCACAAAGACACCCCTTAAACCCCTTGCTTTAAACTCCATTGATTTTCCAGTGCTAGGATATGCCTCTCCAGAGATTGTGTTTACACTAAGATGGTAGTATATATAGCGACAGAAAATGAATGACAATGGCCACATGTAGCAAAATTGATCAATCTCTCAGACATAAAACTGATGGAATATGCCAGATATTTACATATAGTTTAAAAAAAAGACACAACAGGTGGGCTGAAACCGGTTTGGCTCAGTAGATAGAGTGTCAGCCTGCAGACTGAAAGATCCCAGGTTTGATTCTGGTCAAGGGCACGTACCTTGGTTGCAAGCAAATCTCCAGTACGGGGTATGCAGGAGGCAGCTGAACGATGTCTCTCTCATTGATGTTTCTAACTCTCTATCCCTCTCTCTTCCTCTCTGTAAAAACGCAATAAAATATTTTTTAAAAAGCAGGTGAAATTAGTTTATGATATTAGAGGTCCAGATAATCATTATTGGGAAAAGAGGATGTGAGGAAGGTTTTGGGGTCTCTCATTCTTCATCTGAGTAGTGATGAAATGGGTGTGTTCAATCTCTGTACTGATGAGGTTTCAATAAAAATTTAACAACCAAAAATTTTTTTAAAGTGTGACTGATGTGCCAGCTAGAAAGTGGTGGGACTGGGATTCGAACCAGGTCTGCAGGACCTGCACATCCTCCGGGAGTGTACAGGGCCACTGCATCTTGGTGGGCAATAGGCTCCAGTACTTGTATCTCAGCCCTGGGGAATCTCAGGAAGCTCTTAGCCTCTCAGCCTCTCCTCACTGCTGTAGGTGGTATTTGTGTCAAGGAGAAAGGAAGGTATCGATTTGGGGGTACAGGTCCCTGTGCCTCCTTTCAATTCAGGATTTTCTCCTTATAATTTCTCTAAGAAAGAGCTGACTTAATTGCTGTCTCTCTTTTTGTAGTTCCAACCAATTATTTGACCAATGTTTTATCCAGTTGAAATTTGTCTGCAATAAGGTATTCTACCATCACAAGAAGTGAGGGAGAAACTTGCTTCATCACTCTTACCCAGTTATCATTTATTTTATAAATTTTTTAGTAAATATTAATTGGACATACTCCACATTCCAGGCATTATTCTAGGATAGATACAATGAATGGTGAAGAAGTCCAAAAAACAACTCTTAATGATGTTTGCATCAATAAAAGTAAAATAACTGCACCTCCTTCATTGAGACTAAATTAGATAATGAATGCACCACGCACAACACAATGCATGGGGCACAGTACGTGTGAAATACATCTTAGTTATTATTTGTGCCTCCCAAACCTTAGACACCTTCATCCATGTTCCCTTTTCATCATATTCTGTACATTAGCACTAAATAAAAGGAAAGGGGAAAAAAGGAAGATATTTTTAATCTGGCAGCATTTGCAGTTCGTATTTGATCATTTGATCAAAGCAGTAAGACACAGCTGAATTCAACTTGTAACAAATGATCAGCTATAAGACCTCTTTCCCTACCTCCCCCAATTCTGCAAAAAAAAAAAAAAATGTGGAAGGTTGAACCGTGTCTCTGATTTCACTGGGCAAAGGGCTATTGAATGATGACAAATGAAGAAACGGAAACCGAATGGGGTCATTTGCTCTGGTCCCTCCAACAGGAAGTTATCAACACGTTCCTGGGATGTTCTGACTTGCCTTTACTACATCCCAGGCCTCCCTCCTTTATCACCTCAGCTCCCACTGCTTGGACCCTCTTAGCAGCCAGCCTGGCCCCCGGTCACCTCTGCTTCATGTTAAAATACAGCTGCCAAGCTGAAGTCTGCGGCCCTGCAAACTCTAGGATCATCACAGCTGCAACTCAAAAGGGCTTTCCTCGCCCGCCTGTGCCGGGGCTTCCCTCTCCCAGCAGCCGCAGCGGGTCCCCGGGAGGAAACGTGTCGGAGCAGAGGTTTCGCAGGCTAAAAATACATGACCAGGTTTTCAAAATAGCTTGTCACCACGCGTTCCGCGGCAACCTGTTTTGTCCTTCGGAATCACCTAGGAGCGAAACACACACTCCTATCATTCTTCCTCTCGCCTCCTGTTCGCACCCGGAAATCAAAGCCTTTGCATCAAATTTCTGAGCTCGGAAACACGCTCCCCGCATAACAATGTGAAGGGGACACCTTGAGAGGTTATCTACCAGACATTAGCAAGCCATTTCCCCAAATTGCACACCACAGATACTCTAGACAGGACATCACATTGGTATTCACTTCCCCTACATTTGTAAATGGTCTCCTTTCAACCAGCATCTTATTACTCACCACATCATGGGGCCAAAAAAAAGAAAAAGAAAACAGACATAATTACAGTCTGCCGCTTCTCCAGAGAAAGGTTCCCAGGAAAGAAAAAATAAAGTGAAAAAGCTCAAATTCTTTTAGACCACACAACATCTGAGGAAATGCTCCAAATGCCGTTATAAGTGACACACGCCTGGGCTCAAAATATCTATTTGGGGCAATTAATGCTACTACTTCTGGTATGATTTAAAAGGCAACAGAATGAACCATGTTCAGCCTGGCCAATACCCAGAGACTAGATAGACAGGACCCGGGGTGGTTCTGAGGCTCAGGGAGGTGAGCAGAGGTGAGCAGTTAGGACAAGCCAGTGGAGTCGAATATTCTAAATTCCCTGACAGCAAGGACGCGCCCTGGCCATGCCACCTCCCTGACATCAGTACAATGCTTATAGCAGGGCTCCTAATATACAGTTGTTGCATGAAGAATGAATGAATGAATGGTGGCAAGCACCGGTGGCTGGGAGATGAGTGGATTATAATACCTTAAAGCAAGAGTTTCTCAAGAGGGCAATGGGAAGAAAAACAGTTACTTCCGTTACATTGGACACAATATTCTCTGAATGTTGTAACAGTTCTGACACCACTGATGTAAAGGAACAGAGCAGAAAATTTAGGGAGATCCTAAAAATTAAGGAGGGCTGACAGGGTAGCTCAGGTTTAGGGACAGATTCTAGTCTATATCTTAAAAAAAAAAAAAAAAAAAAAAAAACACCTTGAAAAGCATGTCCATCAGTCGCCAGTAACTTAACCCAAAATGGCTCAAGCAATGAAAGATAATATATTAGAAAAATACCTAAAGCCCAGAAATATTAGCTTCTGCTAAGGCAGGGCCTAGGAGCTCAAACAATGCTATGGAGACTCAGTTTCTCTCTGTTGCTGGACTCCACTTTCCCACATGATGGCTGCACCTCATGGAGGCAAAGTTTTCACAGCTCCAGGTCTGCATCCTACCAGCTCGGAAACCAACCCTGACAGGAAGAGAGCATCTGCTCAATAATCCTAGAAAAAAAAAATATTCTCACAGTTCAGTCTCTTCCAAGCATGTCAAACTCATGTCCGGCGGGCTGCATGGCTCATTTAACATGCGAGTTTGATGTGCTTGTGACCAAATTGGGTCATGTGTCCATCTCTGACTTATAAGAGTTAGGGAATTAATCAGCTCTAGAACACACCAAGTGGTCAGGTCTCAGTCACATGCACACTCCTAATCTGGGAGCAAGGAATAGACCAGTTCTGTGTAAAATATATGAATTCACCTTGCAGGGTAGAGGGAGATAGAATGGCTACCTAAAGAAACATAGGATGATCATGCCAGAAAAGGGAGGCAGTAAGCACTTAGCAGAAAAAATATATATATAATATATATATTATATATATATATATATCATATATTATATATATATATTATATATATATATATCATATATTATATATATTATATATATTATATATATATATGTTATATTATATACATTATATATATATATATACATTATATATATATATATAATATGTAAATCTATTAGCAGTCCAAACCTGGACAAACTAAGATACTGACGCAGAAACCAAAACAAGGACTCCTGTACCAGCATAAATACATACATAAGCCCAGTGCCGGCCTCAGGGCTCAAGCTGCTCAGATGGCCTCCTATTTATAAGTATTTCTCTCCCAGTTCTGCAAGTACTTATTAAACATGAAGAGGTTTATGCATTCAAATAGCAACATTTAATCTTTCCCCCTGCCTGGCTCTGTTTGCATACCTTGGCGTTCAGTCTGCCCTTTCTGGAGATCCTCTTGGGCAAACTCAGACTCGGAACGGCTCCTCCCAGCTTGATTACAGACACGTTCTGTTTTCTGTTGCTCATAGACACTGACCTGCGGGTCACAGAGCTCCATCTGTTAACTGCCCACACCAGGCACAGGGAACGAAGCGGGGACCTGAAATGTCTTGTTTTGGAGGTGGAGAGGAAGACTGCTTCCTGACTTAGCCGGTGAGCAGTTTATGTCCAGAAACAGAAGGGTGAGTCCCCTAATAGTGTTTACAAGTTGTGGACTCCTTGATGTAACCACAGGGCTATTTTCACGTATCTAAATGCTGGTCCCTTTAATAAACCTTATTGAACATTTCTCTAGAGACTCTATCTTGTCACCTCAGTCTAAAAGGCATGTGATGTGGGATATGAGAAGACCAGCCACGTGTCCCTTACACACTTGCAGCCTTTTTTTAAAAAAATTAATATATTTTACTGATTTTTCACAAAGAGGGAGAGGGATAGAAAGTTAGAAACATTGATGAGAGAGAGACATTGATCAGCCACCTCCTGTACGCCCCCTACTGGGGATAGGGCTGCAACCAATGTACATGCCCTTGACCGGAATCGAACCTGGGACCTTTCAGTCTGCAGGCCGATGCTCTATCCACTGAGCCAAACTGGTTTCGGCATACTTGCAGCCTTTTAATCTCATTGTATGACAACCTGCAGGAGCCCATGTGGAAATGCAGACATTTAAGGTTGTTTACAGAGTAGCAGTTCCCTGAGGACAGCTGCTTTTGTATGGGTAAGGCAACGGCTGCCTGTAGAGGGACAGGCCCTGCTGACAACAATCTGGATTGGGGTCTGCTCTGGAGACCAGATCCTTGGATCCCCAGAATCTCGTAAGATCAATATCTGTGATAAGACCTGAAAGATTTTTTTCATGTATGTCTTCTTTTTAATTATATTTTCATTCATTTTAAAGAGGAAGGGAGAGGAAGAGAAGAGATAGAAACATCAACGATGAGCAAGAATCATTGATTGGCTACCTCCTGCACATCCCACATGGAGGATCAAGTTCACAACCCAGGCATGTGCCCTAACGGGGAACTGAACCATGATCTCCTGGTTTCTAGGTTGATACTCAATCACTGAGCAAAGCTGGCCAGCCAAATGCATGCATTCTTAAATAATAAAAATAGAGTTATTAATTTACAAGCATATAAATAGTCAGTGGATTCAGATACCAGTCCAGGTTGTTCCTTTATTAGGAAACTAATGACGACTCTGACCTTTTGTTGTGATCACTTTCTGGTTTTGGATTCCTCTTGCGTTTTTGCAAGCCTGCTGACCCGCTTCAGCATATGTAAGGTGGCCTCATCCTGCTCTGCTCTGCACTCGTCATCGCACGGCGATGCACTGCAAAGAGTTCGGATCTGTGGAAGCTCGCAAACTCTTTTCGCATCTTTGGTCCGTCTCTTTCAAGTTTGCAACCTGGAGCTCATTTCACAGCTATTTTCTAGGCCCTGAAAGGTGGACGCACTTATTTCACAGTGTTGTGCTGAGGTTTACCTATGAGGCAACTGATTGATTTAACATATATTGAGCACTTCCTATCGACTTTATGCTAAGAGTTGAAAATACAATCCATTGCTGGAACACAACACAAAATGCGATGGCTAACATGATAAATGCATGAGCTGTGTGCCATGAAAGCATAAAAAAAACACCTATAATCAGAAACCACACTCTGTGGGCCCTTCATTTCCGCTGTTGCTAATTTGGCCACAGCTAGGCAAACGCAAGGGGAGAAGGAGGGTAATCTTAGATGCCATGCTCCAGACAGGCTGACCTCTCAGCCACAGGACTCCACTTGTGCCCAAAGAACTAGATAATAATACGGGCTATGCGTTCTTGGGAATTCAGCTGGTAAACGAAATCAGAAAGAACCATCACACAAGGGCCAAAGGGTTGATTACATATTTCTTTGCTCATCGAGATCTTAGTTTCAAGGTTGTCACAAATGATTCTTCACAGATGAAAGGGATTTATAACTATCGCATTCATGACTCTCTGAAAGGCGTAGGAGATAGAGACTGAGCTGTGAACGTAACCTCACTTTGCCCTCTACCAGCCATTCCCTTCCTACTCTTTGATTTCCAACCATGACCATCTTGATATTGTAATGGTTACGCTTATGATTATCCTTGTCGCTTAGTTTATTTTCTTAAGAAACAAGAATTCATCTTTTGCTTTCTTGCCTTGAAATAACAACTCTTTGCCACGTGTTTAATAAGCACTAAATTAAACTTAAAAAGGGATTTAGACAAAAGGCATTTTTTTTTTGAAAATCACATATTTAAAAATCCTTAGGTAAATTCAGATTATAGGAAACTCTGAGGCTAATCCACATAAAGCTAAATCCTTAAATCGAGTGCGGCTGAACTTCCAGCAGAATGGTTTGTATAAGCAGTCCAAATCTCAGATCACTACAATTAAGGGTTCAAAGCTGTTTGTCAGTGTGCTGGATGAGGCATCCAAGCTTCCGGTTCCAGCCAGAAATTGAGAAACAGGTACTGACAAGGTTTGTCTCTTTTATGTCTAGTCTTGAATGGAAATAAGTATGACATCACTCTATTCACTTATTATTCACTCTACTTACTTATATTCAACTCCAGGACACTGTATGCGCCATCCATCCACCTCAAACATCGCTACACTGTCAACTAAAGTCCAAACGGTGAATTTTAAAAATGTCAGAATACCATCAAAAATCTTCATTTTGTCGTTAATTTTGTTCAGGTCCCCGCAGAAACAAAATATTTTTTGTTTGAGTCCTCTGAGACAGGGACTCAATTGTAAGAAGTTTATTTAGGACAAGGAGTAGGGTGAGGGGAAGGCAGTCAATCAAAGCATGATAGAAGCAGCTACCACAGGAGGCAACCGCGTGGAGAAGCTCTGGGAAGTGGCATAAAATTCATTCAAAGAATCGTCCCACCCTAAGTGTTTTGGGTTGAATTATGTCCTTCAAAAAGATGCACTGAAGTCCCATTTCTTAGTACCTGAGACTGTGACCTTACTTGGAAATAGGGTTATTGCAGATATTAATAGGGTTGATTACATAAGTTCAGCTGTGGGCAAAGATGTGGTCATCCTGGAATGGTGTGGGCCCTCAATTCAAAATGACTGGTATCATACCAAGAAGACGATGTGGACATCTGAAGAAAGAATGCATGAAAAGATTGGAGTTAGACAGCTGGGGCCAAGGAACACCAAGGATTGATAAAACCAGCAGACTCTAGAAGAGGAAACCAGCAGAACCTAGAAGAGGAAGAATTGATGCTGTTCATAAGCACAGAAGGACTATAACTGCTAACATGTGATGTTGAACTTCTAGTCTTCAGAACTATAAAAGAATAAAATTCCAGCCCTAACTGGTTTGGCTCAGCAGATAGAGAACTGGCCTGCAGACTGAAAGATCCCAGGTTCAATTCCAGAAAAGGGCAAGTACCTCAGTTGCAGGTTCGAGCCCTGGCCCCAGGTCTCGGCATGCATGGCAGGAGGCAACCAACCCATATGTCTCTCTCGCATCGATGTTTCTTTCCCTCTCCCCCCCCCTCTCTCTCTCTATCTCCCGGTCCCTTTCCCTTCCACTCTCTAGAAACCAATGGGAAAATATCCTCTAGTGAGGATTAACAACAAAATAAAATTCTGCTGTTGCTATGGAAATCCTAGGAAACTAACACACTAAGTGAAGGACCTGGGTGGGGCATTTGCATACTACTGTGTCATTGGAAGAATCTGGGGTATTTAAATACTATTTGCCCAACCAATGACTGATGAGAATTAAATCCACAGTATTTCTTGACTTTCAGGCACAGGCAGAGCAACCTTGATATTGTAACGGTTATGCTTATTATTATGTGTTTAATATTATTGTAATGGTTATGCTTATTATTAGTTGTTATTTCAAGGCAAGAAAGCAAAGGTCCCCTACTGCTCACCATATGTCAGTGGTGACAGGTCAGCATTTTTCTAAGAGGTAAGCACTCTCAAAGTTCCAGAAAAGTCTTCAGCTACAGAGATACAGACATTGGTAGTGGAAAGTCCACTGAGCATATTGAAATGGTCTGAAGTATATGGGCAGGGTCCCACTCCCTCCTCACCTGTAAGATAAAGTCCTCCTTTCTAGGCTGGTGGCAGGAGAAGAGGAAAGGAGGAGTCAGTGCACTCTTGCCGATTTGAAGATTGAGGGAGCAGTGAGTAGCTCCTGACATGCCTTCCTCCAGCAAGGAAACAGATTCTACCAACAATCAGAATGGGCATTCTTTCCCCAAGCCTACAGATAAGTGCCAGCTAGCCAACACCTTGTCTTTGACCTTTTGAGGCCTGTTAATTGGCCAACACCTTGTCTTCGGCCTTTTGAGGCCTATTAATTTCAGTGTGGTTTTTAATGCACTATAGATAATTTAAACAGGTCTTTTATACCCTTTGTTTAAAAGTGAAATATTTCCCCAGATTAGGCATGCTGTATACATTATCTTTAACCCAACAACAACCTTGAAAAGTGAGTCTAACTTATACGCATACCCCATGGATACAGGCAATAGGGTAGTGAGGATGGGGGAAGAGGGTTTAAAGGGATGGGAGAAGGAGGAAAGAAGGATGTAAGACATCTGTAATACTACCAACAATAAATAACTTTTTAAAAAGTGAGTCTTATATAATTATCCCCATTTTACAGATAAGGAAACTGAGGTTTATAGTGGTTTGAGTAATCTATATGTATTTACCACTAATGTCCCTATTACTTCTACTCCTGCCTTTTAATGACAAAACAACACTCAAATCTTTGCTTTTCTAGGAGCATTTCCCAATTTGTGCCATGTAAAGAAATTCTGGAGAAACCACTGACATGGGCTCAGTTTTTTTCCAACATGGGAAGGACAGTGTCACTGCTATAGGCTTGGAGAGGCATATGCCCAAAAGCATTCGGACACCTTTCCAGGAAATCAGTGGGGAGCAGATGCCCTATAGGGAGCAAGGGTCCCCTTCTGCTCACCATATGTCAGTGGTGACAGGTCAGCATTTGTCTAAGAGGTAAGCATCTCAGAGTTGTCACCTGGGAGCATATGGCCATTGGGATAGAAGAAAATGCCCACTCACATGTCAGGTGTTAAATGCCAGTTGCCAAAACTATATATTGCTTATGACATCTTGTAATCTCTGGAGGAAGGTGAAGAGGCATCTTTTCCCCTAGGCCAGTGGTTGGCAAACTCATTAGTCAACAGAGACAAATACCGACAGTACAATGATTGAAATTTCTTTCGAGATCCAAATTTTTTAAACTTAAACTTCTCCTAATGCCACTTCTTCAAAAGAGATTCGCTACACTCAAGGGGCCAAAAAGCTGCATGTGGCTCGAGAGCTACAGTTTGCCGACCATGGCCTTAGGAACTGGTAGATCTACTTAGTCACACTCAACAACTATACACAGGTAAAATGCCTAACCCTATAGTACTGAGATTATTTCATACTCTTAAACCTATGACTCCAAATTATAATTAAGGCAATAAAATATTATCACCCACTTACCAAATTTCAATTATACAATACAGTGCAATCTACTATAGTCACATTTTACATGTGTCTCATAGCTAAGACATGGACACTTTGCCAACCTCTCCCTATTTTCCCAACGCCTTAGCCCCTGAAAAACCACTTTTCTACTCTCTATGAATTTGATTTTTTTAAGATTCTATATGGAAGTGCTACCATGCAGTTATTTATCTCTCTTTGTCTTATTTCCCTTGACATGACATCCTCAAATTTCACTGATCTTGTTGTAAATGAAACCATTTTCTTCTCTCTCATGGCTGAAAAATATTCCAGTGTATGTATACACCATATTTTCTTTATTCATTCTTTGATGGGCACTTAAAAGTTATTTTCATAGCTTGCCTATTGCCTACTAAGTATTTATTTATCTTAGACACAAAGATTTCCTTTGAGGCTGACCAGTCTGCACAGTACTCAGCAATTTTGCTCAATAATTGTGGAAAACTATACTTTCCCGGTTGCTATATTGTGACCGTTAAGGATCAGAAAGTTAACAAACTGCAGAGAATCACAAAGGAAGAAAACAGAACCCGAAATAAATCATGCCTGAGACCTGCCTCATTTCTGGACTTTTTTGGTAATATGATCCAATAAATCCCTTCTATTGTTGAAGCGATTTGACTGCCATTTCTTTCACTAACGACCAAAGCTTCTAAGTGACACGGTATCAAATGGACTGAAGGCATGAAGAAACCAAAGGGTTAGGGAGTTTTGGGCACTGAGACAGAGGATTGAATGCATCTGAAAATAATCCAATTTAAAGAGTCCAGAAGACAAAGAAAAAATTCAGTGCTGGAAACGGGAAGATAATTGCTTAATTACAGTTTGGGGACAGCACTTGGAGAGGGGAACATTTCACCCCAATGGAACTGGGGTAAAAGCTGAAATTCCTTGTCTAAGGTTCTCTGTGACAGCTCCATAATATTCTGTTAACATCCTTATTTATTTATTTTTTAAAGGCAGGGGTTTTTCTAGGAGCCTTGGAGGAAATGACTAAGGATAACAAGATGAAGAGTTGATAGTTTAATGAAAAATCAGTAACAAAAACATATACGTTTTCATATACATTCTAGATATGGCAGGATCTTACAATTACAACACTTTTTAAAATTTATCTCTATTGTTGAAAGTATTTAATGTTAATCCCTGAACTTCTAGATAAAATAATACAGCACCAATTGCTAAACAGCTCTCCACCTCAGTCTTCTTTCTATTTATAACTTGTGTGGATCTTTGCACTTTTTTCTTCCCTCAGCCATAGCTCTCCTTCCTATGACACCAATTAGGATCCCATTTGCTTGCACAGATTAAATTGTTCGGTGGTAAGAGGACTTTTTGGTTTGTGAATTAAAATTACACCTATTCAGGTTGCTTTTAATTTGCAATTCAATACCGAATTGTTTATTCCACCTTACTTGGGTTCCTGAGTCAATGATTGCATAAAGAAAAACAGCTCTTAAATTCACACAAAAACAGCTCTTACGCTCATACACTTGTTCAGATATTAAGTGCTTAGGAAAAACCAGATTCTAGAGCAGTGGTTCCCAACCTTTTCTTGGGCATGCCCCACCTAAGCATCTCTGAAATCCCGATGACCCTTCCTCCCCATGACATGTAATTCTTATTATTCGAAAGGTGAACTCCTATTCTCATGGAGGAAGACTAAAAGATGATTAACTTGCCAAGCTTCCAAAGAACATGGCATCCATGAAAGAGAAAAATAAAAGAATAAAAGGAGGAAGAAATCACTAGGAAATTGTAATAATCTTAATAAAGATTTGTTAAATAAAAAAAAAATAGTATAACCAGCTTGTATCTTAGGCAGATTATAAAAAGAAACCATAAAAGAGAAATGACTTTGGAAGTTTCAGAAAAAGAAAATACAGATTTGCAGAGATACCTCAAATTATTTCGTGAAGGCGAAACTTGTTAGAGTGAATATGGAAATTTTTAAAAATCTCATCATGCTGTCTTATTTTCTGCCTTGAAATTGAATATTGCTGCAGCTCAAATAAATTGTCACTCTTTTCAAATATTTCTATATGAACAAAAAGCTATTTCTTTTCTCATTGTCCTAAACAAGTAATCTTTTCCTTTGTAATCCTTCTCAGAGAAATCTATTTTATTCAATTTCACAGATGCCATTCTAATCTAGGCCCTTCATTCCTGATCTATGAATGAACATAATCATCTCCACACTGGGCTCCCTGCCCCACTCTCCCCCTGAATCCAGCCCAACACTATTGCGGGCAGTGGTCAAAAGCACAGACTGCCTGGGTTCAAATCCTAGCTCCAGCTGAATGACCCAGAGGCATGTTACTGTACCCTTCTAGTCCTCAGTTTTAAACAGTCAAGATAGGACTGGTGAAACCCTGAAGGATCCTATACCTCAGTGTTATTGGGAGATTTAAATAAGTTAATATATAAAAACGCAGAGAACAATACTTAGAACTTGATACATATTCATGATTATTTAACATTATTACATATGGCTGTTCCTCTAAGTAACAAACAATCCCCTTAGCTTTACTCCATTGTGGATACAACTGAATTCACATTAATATTAATATTTAAATTCTACAAGTGTAGTTACTTCACCTGTGGGACTCAGAACCCCCAAAAGATCCTCTTCTGTGACATTCCTACAGTCCCTAATCTTAGACGAGTTTGTAAAATTCATAATTCATAATTTGGCACAATACCTGACATCTATATTGGATTAGTTCCCCAGGGCTGTCATAACAAAGAACAACAAATTAAGTGGTGCAAAACAACAGAAATGGATGCCCTCACAGTTCTGGAAGCTGGGAGTCTAAAGTCAAGTTGTCAGCAGGGCCATGTGCCCTCTGAAGGGTTCAGGGAAGAGCCTTTCCTTGCCATGTCCTACCGTCTGCTAGTCACTGGCAAACCTTAGTACCACAGTCTACAAGTTACATCACTCCAATGTATGCCTTCATCACAAGGCCTTCTTCCCGTCTTTGTCTCCAAATATCCCTCTACTCACAAGGACATCAGTCATAGAATTAGGACCTACTGCAAGAAATCTCTTTCAAAATAAGGTCACATTCAAAGGTACCTGGGTTAAGACTCCAGACCATCTTTTTGAGGAATACAATTTGACCCACAACATATATCTTTTGCTTGAGGCATACAATGTACCAGTGTGATGCTAGTTAATCATCATAAAATGCAGAAGCTAAAATTAGAGATATTAAGGGGCCTATCCAAAGTGCAACACACAGATAATATACTAAAAATATGAATTCAGATTTTCTGGTTCCCAGAGCACTTCTCTTTATACCACTGAAATCTTGAATTCAGTGAGAATACCGATCTTAGTACTTAAGGAGGGTTAAGTTCTTGAGTATTCTAGCAAACCCTATACTGCATTTTCAGATTCAATCAAGCAGCCAAATGAAGGTCTAGAACAGCGGTTCTCAATCTGTGGGTCACAACCCCTTTGGGGGTTGAACGACCCTTTCGCAGGGGTCTCCTAAGACCATCGGAAAACACATATTTCCCATGGTCTTAGGAACCAACACACCGCTCT
>PVJN01010195.1:20155-58242 GCA_004026805.1 Lasiurus borealis
TTACCCATGCTACACCACGATTCAAGACAAAATTTCATTTATTTGTAATTAGAAATAAATATTTCACAATATATAATTACATATTGTTTTTGTGATTAATCACTATGCTTTAATTATGTTCAATTTGTAACAATGAAAATACATCCTGCATATCAGATATTTATATTACAGTTCATAACAGTAGCAAAATTACAGTTATAAAGTACAACGGAAATAATTTTATGGTTGGGGGTCACCACCACATGAGGAGCTGTCTTAAAGGGTCAAGGCATTAGGAAGGTTGAGAACCACTGGTCTAGAAGGTCAACATATCTGGTCTGAGTTAGCTGTGGTTTCAGAGCAACCATAACCTTGATAACATACAATAGGAATTTATTGCTCATTCATCCGGAGTCACCTGGGAGTTATCTATGCAGATTTGCTGTCTATGGGTAGGGATCACTCACATGGGTTTCACTGGATCTTGACTGATCTAGGCTGGACTCAACTGATTGAGCCCATCACTACTCCACATGTCATTCATCCTTCCCCCGAGACAAGCAGCTATCCTAGACTTGTTTTCAGGGAGATAGCAGACTTTCAAGAGAGAAGATAAGCCCCAGCGTGCAAGCCCCAGCCAAGCCTCTTCTACTTGCACTGGTGCTAATATCACATTGGCCAAAGCAAGTTCCCAGTTATCAAGGGGCAGGGTTGGTTGGTCAGCAGCCCACACTGGGAGGGAATCCCAAACAACATGACAAAGGACATGGATATAGGAAAGTGTGAAGAATTGGAGACCTTCATTGCCATTTACTGCGCTACCTTAAGATGGCCGGGGTGAATAGTTTTCTTTTCCCAACGAGCATCAAGACCAGAGAGCCACTGAATACTTGAAGTTCATTGCCTCACCTCTTCACCCACCAAGTGTTCTTTCTGCAGTCCTTCAATAAATTTTGAAACCTCTTGCAATTCTGTGGCTGGCTTTCACGTATGGCTTGAGCATATTCAAAATGAAAGGGTCATCATTTTAGAAATATGGAAGTACTTGTAGAATAGAGAAACACATAAAATTGTTTACTGCAGCAGACGGAATAATTTACATTGAATCGGATTTCTCTCTCCTCCAGTTCCAATATTCTTCTTCATATTTCAGCAGAAGGTTAAATTTTTCATTTTGACACTGTGACTCACCCTCCTCTTCAAAAGCTTTTATCAAAACAGAGCATATTTTTAAAACCTCAGAAACAGATTCTTTTGTTCTTTACTGACAAAAATATCAGGCATTAACAGCACTCCAACTAGTGCACTCATATGCTGTTTTTCTCAGTAAACACATTTTTCTAGATTTCTCTCCTCTGAATTTAGATTCACAATTACATTCATAAGTTCTATAATATAGTAGGTCTTTAATAAGAGTTTGTCAAATAAATAAATGAATAATTTAGCATAGGCCTAAGCATACATTAGTTCTCAACCTATAGAAGAAAGGTGATGTTGGTCATGAAATTTTTTAACAAAATTATTTCCATCCCAACTGCAGCAACCTGAAGAAATGCGTGGTTTAATGATTTAAACTGGACTTGTCATCTCATCTTTATTTGGCTCGATAAAATAATCAAACTTAGCTCTGCTCCCCCTACACCACCAATCTCTTCCACTAACACAGTATGACAAGGAACATATACATGGACCAGAGCTACAGCTAATAAGACTAGTAAAAATATTTAAGTTAAAAATTTTTAAAAGACTAGTATGACAAGATAAGCAGTCATATTTTCAGAGTACCCTTGAGAGTACAGTCTTCTAATACTCATTAAAGTATACACTCTATTAATAAATATTTGTGACATTCTAATATCTGCCAAGCAGTATACTAGGCACCAAGTCTAAAATTGTAAGAATAAATTATGTTAAAAAGAGAGAGAGGAAAAGTTAAAGGAAAAAGAATGAAAAGCAGTCCCTACCCTCTGCTTTCTTATGTATAAGGTGGAGTCCCAAGCTTTCCTTGACTCTTGAATTATGGGGGGTCAATAAACCATGTGATGTTTTTAGCATGTGGTAAGATAGACATTCAATAAGATATATTGTAAAATAAATGGTGAAGAATGAATGAATGAGCTAAAACCTATTTGATTTTCCTGTTTTTATTAGCTAGAAATGCTACTTTGCCTGGGTCTTTCATTTTCTAAAATTTCCTTCAATGTCTATTTGTTAACTTGACCTGAGGAGACATAGTTGGAGACTATCTGTCTTGTACATTTAATGCTCTTTGAGAGATTTGAGTATGGATCCCACACAAAAGGAAAACATGAAATGAGATCCAAGAGGATGTTCATAGATGTTAATGGTACAAACTGCCATGTCTAACCCTTGCTTAGTGACAAACACTCCCAAGAAAATCCCAAAGCTAGACTAACTCTGATCTCACTTTTTTGTAATGCTATCTGGTGTCTAGAAAGGACCTTTGCGCATTAGCAGCCTTTTCATAATAACCCATGCAAACCTCTCGCAGCGAGGTAGTCCCTGTGTTTTATTATGCGCTTGGTCATAAAAATGACTAATTCCAGTCCCAAGAAAGTCTGTTTCTATGGCTGGGTTTGGTCATTCTTAAACTTTCCTTTGACTCTTTTTAGAACTAGACAACCTATTCTGAAATGACTTAATTTTAATTCATTGAATTCATAAACTGCATCCCATTCATTCATTTTTGGCATATAAAATGAGCTAGGTTATAACTCCATTCTTCAGGTGGGAGAATTTAGAAAGTGTCTCAAGGCCAAATCCCTTAAGAGTCTGCAGGCCGCATAGCCTAGGTTCCTGAACCATCTGTGTGTATGTGTATGGGTTACCTTTCCAATTTCAGAAGTGTTAGGGCTTTGTTTGTTTTTATTTTTTGAAGAAAATTGACAACTTTGAGTTTCAGCCTATGGATTATTGTGGAATGTGCTGGCTGAGGGCCTGGGCTTTGGCCTTAGGTGACCGAGTTTACATTCCTCTCTGACAGTTACTTGTTGTGCAATATTGAATGAGTTAATTCACCTCTTGTGTCTCAGTACTCTGACCTGTAAAATGGAGATAATAATAGTACCTACTTCACAGGGTTATTCATCAGTGAACTGATGCACTTTGGCACCACACAGAGTAAGTGTACAGTTAGTATTAGCTATCATCATCATCATCACCACCACCATCATCCCCATCAGCAGCAGCAGCAGCCTCTTTAGATACAGAAACTTTTACACTATTAGAAATTGTTTTTAACTCACTAGGCCACTACACTGTGATATTTAATGAAGTATTGCTTCAATGCACCTTTGTTTAAAAAATTTTCCCCCCAAAACCATCTAAATTATAGTTACAGATTACCCACAGAGGATCTACTCGATTCTTTATAAACTCTCAGCAATCCGGAACATTTTTTACACAGCTGTCCCCTCCATCCAATCCTCGAACTGCCAGAAAACAGACTGTATTTGGAACAACACAAAACAAAACAAAGATATTTCCACAGCTGCCATCACTGCTTAGTGGTATCATGGAGAAACTATGAAAACTTTTTGTTTGGCTAAGGCTTTGGGGATCAAAGCTGATCAGTGGCTTTGTGAATTTTTCGACCATAATCCCAGGGCTAATGAAAGCACTTTAGTCTGTGGGGATGCTGCCTTGAGTAAGGATTTACAGGAAGCTAATTATACACTCCATTTACAAATATTTGTGACATTCTAATATCTGCCAAGTAGCATATGAGGCACCAAGTCTAAAATAGTAAGAAAAAATTCTGTTAAAAAAAAAAGAGAGGAAAGGTTAAAGGAAAAAAGAAGACTGAAAAGCAGTCCCTACTCTGTTTTCTTATGTATAAGGCGGGCTCCAGTCTCACCAGGCTCCACCTGAGCTTTGCCCTTTACGAACCGATTTCATTTTTGATATGCAGGAAAGGGGATGAAAAATCCATGCTTTTTGGAAAAGCTAAGCCAGCATCTGGGCTGAAGTGTTCTCTTCATCTGAGATGGTCTCATCAGTGTTTCTCATTGCTTGATATTTAAGATGCTGTGCATTTGAAAGGAGGGGCAGGGAGCCACCAGATTGAAAGGAGCATCGCTTCGATGGTAGGTCTCCAGAGGAATTATCCAGCAACTCTTGCTTGAGGGTCCAGCTCAGCCCTGTGTTCCCTCATCTGAACCCAGAGTTACCAGCTCTTCTTCAATTCTGTGAGGGCCCTATGCATCTTTCCAGTCCATCCCTCTTAAGTTAAACAATGTACATTTCAGCAAAAAAAAATGTGATCTTAAATGTATTCATCGAGCACTTAGAATAAGTCTCACACTGAGCAACGTACTCTCAACTGCTCATCTCCACAACCTCACTGTTATTATCAGCCCACACTTTACAGATGGGAAAACTGAAGCAGAGAGAGATTATGTTACTGTCCTAAGGGCTCACAGCTAGTTGCTGCAAAAGTTGCGCTTTGAATTCAAGTAGACTAACCCTCTTGTGAACTCAATGAACCCCTATATAACGCCACTTTCCAGTTTCAGCACTTGTTAGGCTTCGAGAGGCAGGCGATATTATGAGAATTGAGATGAGAACAATGTGCCCTTTTTTACTAAGCAGAACTAAAAAGATGTTACAGTGGTACCTCGAGATACGAGTTTAATTCATTCCGTAACCTTGAGGCGTGGGAAACTATGAAATGCTCTAGTTGAGGTAAACTGGTGGGTCGTGTGCAGCCGGCCGATCCACGTGATGACTCCTATCTCAAATGTTGCTCATATTTCAAAGCAAAAATTGCTCGCTCGATGGCTCGTATCTCAAAAATCTCGTATGTTAGGGCACTCGTATCTCGAGGTACCACTGCATTTTTACCCATGGGCACAGACAATAGTGTGGTGAAGGCCACGGTGGGGCCCGGGTAGAGGTGGGCAAAGGGGGGGGGGGGAAGGAATGGAAGACATCTGTAATAGGGTCAATGATAAAAAATTTTAATTAAAAAAAACAACACAAGATAAGTGAAAATGCCCACGTCCGCAGACCTAATTCAGGCAGAAATAAAATGCAGCCAGCTCTGCAGGAGCAGAATCACAGAGATTGTATCTGAAGTAACAGAAGACTCAAAATTCCAATTAGGACAGCGAGAACCAGTAGGAATCTACCTCAGCTGCCTCTTAACCTCCACCTCCACTCTCCGTTCCCGGCTCACACCCGGAGGACACCTCCAGCTGCCTCACAGCTGTCAGTTTCCTCAATGCTCTGGAGGTTCTGACTCATTTCTACTTTTTTTCTGTTTCTGAGTCTGTCTTTTCTTAATGAATCTCCGGGCTGCCAGGTTACCTCTGAAGGAGGAATGTGACCTCGGAGGAGCTTGGAATGGAATCACCCCAAGACACGGGGCTTGTCAGCAGAGAGAGTAAAAAGCTTTCATCGTGATCGTAACCATCATTTTGTGTGTCTCCCACGTGTGGCACTGTGCCAAGTTCATTACCATGCCATCTCATTTCTCCCATGCCCCACCCTGTCAGGTAGGCATTATTTCTTCCGTTTTAAAAATGCACAAGCAAAGAATGAGAGAGGTTTAAGTAACTGGCCCTAAGGTGTATCTGCCAGGATTTCTTTGATTGCAGCTTACAGAAACCTACTCTGACAAAAAGAAGAAAAAGAGGGATCTGCTGGCAGTATGTGGATAGCTCCCTGCATTCAGAGAGAACCAGAAAAACAGACAAAAACGGGACAACTCTCAGCATCATCAATTACTCACCTATCCTGTCTGATGTTTCTGTTGGAATAAATGGGCTGGACCAGACATTTTTGTCAAACTTTAGTCCTTTGTCAAGACTCAAATCCTAGGAGAGTCATGGTCCTGGCTTGGCTAGGAAAGGACAGTAGATCTACATTTGTATTCCCATCAATAGAGGCATTACACAGTGGGATTCCCACTCCCTAAGGGAAACCATGTGTTGGTAGGAAGGAGGATGGCGAACTAATATAATCTATATCCTTGATATTTCAAAATGGCAGAAACTGAATTTGAACCCAAGCAAAGCCAAAGCACTTATCTGGATGTTTGTGGAGGGGTGAGACGGAGGTTAGGAGAGCTGATGAGAGTTTCTAGGGGTTCAATGTCTTTAACTAATGAGGGACAGAGCCCGGTGCTGGGCACAGAGGAAGAGCTTGATAAGTTCTTAATTGCAGGAGTAAATCAGAAAGATACCGAAGAAAGCCGGGAAAGCTGACATGCTGATTCTCACTCTCCCTACCTCCTCCTCTGCTTGCCATCCTTAAAGCTTATCTGTCTGAACCAGGCCTTGCTCGAGGGTCTGAGTAGAATTAAAAACCTGAGCGCTTCTTTTCTTTATGAACGCAGAAATCATCAGCGTGGCTCCCATGGCCCTGAACAGCAAGCGGCCTTATCTGATCTGCATGGTCTAGGCAGACACACCATCTCCCTCTGTGAGTGATGGGGAGAAGGAAAACCACAGCGCCCACAGACTGCCACCCTACTTGCAGAAGCAACCTGGGTGATTCTTACCAGGAAGTGCTGTGGACCTGGTATTTCATCCTCTCTTCCCACTTCAGAACCTCAGACTCCTGCACGCAGCAGTACAAAGGGATGCCCTGTGCTGGTGACCCAGAGAGGAAGGGTCAGATGATCGGGGATCAGAAGGAGAGCGCCATTCTCATGTCCGATTTCTCTGTTGGAGCCGCCTTGGCTCTGAAGATGGAAGAGGGGACTTTTGATTTTCAAAGCACCGCTTGTGCCTAATGTGAAAAATAAACGCTGGAGGCGCCATACCTTTCCTGTTGACCCCCCATTGATCCGGTGACCAGTGGCCTTCACAGGGCCATACATCATTGGACTTGGGACAATTTAATGTTCATTTGGGTCCAAATGAGACTTCAGCTGGGAGATTAAGAGGCTCCGAAAACCACTAAGTTCATTTTTGTGATTTGCAAGGTCAAGCTCCAGCCGTAATAGCTCAAAGGAGTTCGCTGCTGAAGTAATCAGGAAGCTGCTAGGAACAGAGATGAGGGAGGTCCCAGAAAAAAACAGCCCATCAAAGAAGCTGACTGTTACTCTAGGCCGGTGGTTCTCAATCTTTCTGATGCCATGACTCTGTAATACAGTTCCGCGTGTTGTGGTGACCCCCAACCATAAAACTATTTTCGGTGCTACTTCGTAACTGTAATTTTGCTACTGTTAATGAATCGTAATGTAAATATCTGTGTTTTCCCGTGGTCTTAGGCGACCCTACTAGGGGTTCTCAACCTGTGGGTCACGACATTAGAAAGGTTGAGAACTGCTGCTGTAGAGCCTACGACCATCAGAAAACACCGATATTTATATTATGATTTATTAACAGTAGCAAATTTACAATTATGAAGTAGCAATGAAAATAGTTTTATGGTTGGGGGTCACTACAACATGAGGAACTGTGTTAAAGGGTTGCAGCCTTAGAAATGTTGAGAACCGCTGCTCTAGGAAAGGAAAAATTTTTTTGAAGACCAACCATATTCTTCTAAGAAACTCAAAGAGGAACTGCCATTCAGACGCTTAGATGCTTGTTTTGTGTCCCTAGCACAGGGCTTGGGAGAAACGAGCTAGACTTCCTCTCTTTTATGAATTAAAAAGTATATTAAGTCTGCTCACAGAAGAGAAAAAGGGCAATAATGCTTTGTAATTTGACCCAGAGTTTTCTTCGATTTCAAAGACATCACCAGTTCTATAATGCTTTTTTAACAGTGAGAACTACAGGTAGGAAGGATCTATAACTTGGATAATTCAAAGATCATTACTATTTTTTCAGTAATGTACTTAAACCAAGATCACAGCACAAGAGGTATGCTACAGACACAGTAATTATGTTCCATTAGGAAAGTCCAATTAGAGAAAACTGGAGAATTTCTCAGTGTCTCATAGTTCATGAGATGCTCAACTTCCTACCCTTTCTCACTACATAGAAGAGAGAGACAATATCTCAACTCAAAGTAATTCAAAGCACAACTTTTGGCAGAAATGTCCTCTCTCAGGCACTTACAGTACTATCATAGTTTCTTTGTCTGTTTGAAAAGACAGGAATGGCAAGGAGTAGTTATCATTCTAAAGGAAGCTGGGTTTTTATATGCCAACTGACTATGTTATAATTACCCTCAGAGCTTGGAAAGCAGTAACTTCTTCCTGAATTTTCTTTGAAGTATGGAATATAAAATAATTTTGAACAACAATGAAGAAGAAAAACAAAACCCAAGCCATACTTAAGAACTGTCTTAACTAATAAAACAGTGATTCATTTAATCATAGTGATGGTTAAAATAAAAAAACTATTTAGCTACACAAGATTCTGTCATCCACTAATTGAATAGACTCTTGGTGAGCATGTACTTACTATGAGCCAGATCTCTCCTTCCAGGCACTAAGGATACAGTAATAAATGAGACTGGCACTGCCTTCATGGGCTTACACCAAGAAGGGAATACAGACCACAGACATGTTACCAACCAATTAATGCCACCTTTTATGTCTTGAAAAGAACACTAAGGAAAACAAAACAGATTAATGTGGTAAAGCATATGAATTCCTTACACTTTGATAAAATGAATCATGATTTTATTTTTCATGTTTTTTCCTATTATTATTTCTCTTTCTTTTCATTTGAGTTATTCATTTTGCTTTTCTGACCTGAATAAACATTAACAATGACTGTATGTCCTCTGGGATGGACTGTATGAGTCTAAATTAATAGTGTATTTTAGTATGTTTTATTGCAGAACTCATGCCTCAGCAAAGGGTTTTAAAGTCAGTGAGTCGCAGAAGTCTGGTAGCAAGCTTTGCTTTTACAAATCACACACACAACAAAAAAAACACCCATTTTTACTAGTATATCCAAGAAAATAGAAATATACGTTTTTAATAATTCTAATAGATGTTGGATATAATGCTTAAAGCATATATATACACAGTCACAATGTCATGAACATGAAAAAGCAAAATAGTGGCAGAGAAGTGAATTATAATCCTAACTAAAGAAGTGGAGTTAGCTTTGGGCACATGAAGTGGTAAGGGTGACTGAAACATGACAGATGCCAGTTCTATCCCATTAGTGGTAGCATCAGTTCTTGATTAACAGCTCTTATAGCAAGTATGTTTTATGCCAATACAAACTCCTTAAATGCCCTTTATTTAAAAGCAATTCACTAATAGGAGCAAAGAGATTCTGGAAAAGAAAAATTCAGCCATAATCCACAAATTCAAATTTGGCTTGAGACTCATTCACTACCAACTCTGACCAGAAATGCCAACAAAATAAGGGAATTTGTATTGTTTCGTTTCCTTTGATTTTTCACTCTTATGAAAATACTTGTCACTAAAATGGACAGGAAGTCAACAAGGAGAAAAGGAGAGAAGCAAAATCTCACTTACTCCACTGGTTGACTAAACAATCCCCAGATTAGAGTTGAGCCTATAAAATGAGCTCAACTCAGGACTATTATTTTATGGAAGAAAAAAGAAAAAAGACACCAGAAATTTCATAAATGTGAACAGGATTGCTGCAATCTTCCTAAAATTCCCATCTTTAAATGAAACAACTTAGTCGCATTTCCATAGCCTTAGGGTGTTAGGAGAGTGAGAGTGAGAGCGAGAGGGAGAGCGAGAGCGAGAGCGAGAGCGAGAGCGAGAGCGAGAGCGAGAGCGAGAGAGAGAGGGAATCAAAGCTAAAGCTAAGAAAACCTAGAAAAACAAATCTCACAGCTGAGCAGAAAAGACTGGCTAATTTCTACAAGGAAAGCTCCTAATGGCATTAGCAGCACTCAGTTCTTCAATTCAATGGAAAGGGATAGTCTCCACTATGATATAAATAGGAATGAAAGCCTGGTCTTCTCTCATTTGAGGAAACTGAACATGAACATGTAATAGGTGACATTACAGAATCACTATTGATTTTCTCAGGTGTTATCATTGCACGATGGTTACCAGATATTTGTCCTTATTTTGAGAGCTGTGCGCTGAAATGTTAGCGTTAAAGTGTCACGATGTCTGACACATTTATATGACTCAGTAGAAATAAAATACACATCCCATAAAGTAAATGTGACAACATGAAAACAAATGTTGAATGAAAGTGGTGGCTTTGCGGGCTGCATTTCTTGCTCTATTCCTTCAGCTTCTCTGTATGCTTGAAAATTCTCATAATATTCAAAATTGGAAAAAAAAACCTCAGTACAAAAGAAATAACAACACTGTGGCTTCCAATGAAGTGAGAAGCACACATATACAACTAATTATAGAACAAGACAGAGGAAATACATGCCAAAATTTAACTTCGATTTTCTGCTCGTTTATTTAAGCATTATCAGGTATGAAGGGAATAGTAACTGCGTCTAACTTCGGGAAAACAGAAGACTTCACGAAGTGTTACATAAAAACCCTTGAAAATGAAAAGATTTGAACAGGAAGAGAAGGGTGAAAAGCACTCGCCTACAGAAGGGCAGCATCAGGAAAGGCAGAAAGATGTTAACAGAGACAAAGTCTTTGGGGAAGGACAGTGAACAGAAATCTAGTGTGAATGGAGTCTAGACAAGGTGAAGGTAGAGTGGAGTCAGTGGGTTGAGGCCAGTCTGCAAAGGGCTTCGAATGTTCTAATCACAACTTTGAACTTTACATGCTAGGTAAAAGGAAAAACTTTTGAGGTTTGTTCATTTTACTTCCTGGCTTTTAGCAGAAGAGTGAGACCATCCTTTACATGTTTCCTCTACATTTATGTTTAAAATGTTCCAAGGAGAAGTTATCACCTCATATACATGCAGTTCTACGTGTGACTTTTGCACTGACTCACTCCATTATCACCACTTCCCAATGAGGTCAGTACTGTGATCCCTGTTCCTATTTCATAGAAGAGGAAACAGAATTGCAGATCCCAATTAAGCTGTGGCAGAGTGAGGATTAAAACCTAGCAGATGGGCTCTTTATAAGAGAAAAATAGAGCATAGAGGTAGAGGTAGAATCCAGTTCTTAAAACGACACTTTGAGAAATTCTTATCCATGGAATGTTACTGAGGCTAAAATATGTAGACATATAATTTTAATTGTTCAATCTATAGAAGTATAGAAATTATTATATGTTTATTTATATAAATTATATCATAGAAGTATATGTAACATGTGCACAGAGAGGAGTTATAAAGACAATGCTCCCCATCTCATCGCTATGGAAGCGGAATATGATTATAATTTTCATCCCTATATCAGAGTGGACAAAAGGGAGCTAAGGCAAAAGGAATAGAATTTGAATCTGGATAGGTGTGAAAATTTAACTAAAATCACATAAAATTATCCCCCTCAGGCATAATTGCTAAATCACCCAGCTTTAGGAATTCCAGGTCAGTCTAGGCCCATGGTTCTCAACCTTCCTAAGGTCGACACCCTTGCATACAGTTCCTCATGTGGTGGTGACCCCCAACCATGAAATTTTGCTACTGTTATGCATTGTGATGTAAGTACCTGCATTTTCTGATGGTCTTAGGCGACCCCCAAAGGGGTCGTGACCCACAGGTTGAGAACCAGTGGTCTAGGCAATTGAAAATGCCAGCCCCCTCCATCCTACCTGCCCTCTTTGACAGAGGCAAGCATGAAATTCTCTGCAACGGTGAATCTATACCTACAAACATTTCCTTTAGCCTCAAGAGGTCATGGCTATTGATAAAATATTCCTGGTATGATGGACAACTCAGTCCAGTCATTGTTTATGGGTTGGTGGTAGGGAGAACATCCCTTGAGAGAGCAAATCTCAGATTCTCCTTCGGAAGGATTGATTTTTTTGAAATATTAATATTTGTGTCTCCCTTTGCATTGCTCCCTCTCACTTTTCCAAGTCAAACAGGCAGGTGGAAAACAGAGATTGTGCAAAACACCTCCTGCCTTCGCTTTTGGTTTCAAAAGTCTAAGTTGGTTGAGGAGGTGCAACAAGAGAGGGGAAGGAAAGTCATGAAGACTGAGATGAACACAGGGGAGGGTCTCCTGAGCAGCGGGGACTGGTGCTCTGCTTCTTGCACGGTCCCAGGCAGAGAGCAAAGCCTCAAAGGCAGGTCACAGTGGTGTTCCTAGGAAGACCATGTCCTAAGCTCTGAGGTTTACATCACTGTCAACAATTCTTTGGCCCCAAATGAAATGGAAACAGAGCCACCTAATCTTAGGGAACCACATGGAACAATGCATATGGGAGGACGAAACCTCCCCAGTGGCTTGGCACCACCAAAGACCTTGGAACCTTAGCATGACCCCAGGGGAGGAAGAGTCTCAAGAAGGACAGAGGCTGAATTTCCTGCCAGCCCAGAAGATGGCCCTCACAGGCCAAATTGTACAGGACAGGATAGGACAGGACAGGACAGGACAGGAAAAGAAAGGAAAGGAAAGGAACGCTTTTTTGCCTCCAAGTTGTGAACTGAGGGTCATACTGTTACAACTATAATCTTTTTTTTAATGCAAATGTTTCCAAAACCTCAGAAGAGTTGATGAGAAAATGCCAGAAAATTTTAATGTCTTCATTTTTTTTTCTTCCCAATGTACTTGGTTGAGAGAAAGAGACAGAGAGAGAGAGAAAGAGAAAGAGAGAGAGAGAGAGAGAGAGAGGAGAAAAAAAAAGAAAAATAGGTAGAAAAACAAACATTAAAGTGAAAGCCAACTTAGTAGCTGCTGCCTATAGATTGGAATTTTAAAAAGACCAGAAAAATACTACAAACTGTTCTATTTTTGCCTAAAATTGCATTATTAACAAATATACCAGATTCTTCAATATTTGTGATTTCTTTAAATATGTAAATATTCTTGAGGACAGTCAAGAATAAAAAACATTCTCTTTTCTCTGTGACAAGAGGGGTTGAATCTTCATGAAGTAAGAGGCTGGTGTTTAGGACCCCTGAAACAGGTAAACACAGAACAGAACAAGGAATAGAACTGGGCATGTTATAGACCCATGAAAAATGATGACTATATTGTGATTTTGCATCAAGCCCTCACCAACATTGAATTTATAATATTTCTCAAAATAACATAATATTGATAAACTTAATATATATTTTAAAATAATTTTTAATTTCTTACATGGGCACAGACAGGTAGGCTTTCTTGGGAAAAACTGCAATTTTAAAAAAATACAACTGCAATTTTAATGACCAACTTCTTGTTTAAACTCAATGATCTTTAAAGACCCTGCAACATTGATTCTAGTTCAATGGTTTGGGGAATGTTTGATTACCAGAAAGTTAGATGATAGTTAGATTCAAGAAAAGTGTTGAGATCCTAATCAATTTGCCTCAGTGGATAGAGCATCGGCCCACAGACTGAAGGGTCCCGGGTTCAATTCCAGGCAAGGACATGTATGTTGGTTGCAGGCTTGATCCCCGGCTCTGGTTGGAGTGTGCAGAAGGCAACCAACTAATGTCTCTCTCTCACATCTATGTTTCTGTCTCTCTCCCTCCCTTCCATTCTCTTTAAAAATCAATGGAAAAATATCCTCGGGTGAGAATTAACCAAAAAAAAGTGTTGACAGCAGAGTGTCCTATTGAAAGGAGAAGTAACACCTTTATTATTGTGCTTGAGTCAGGAGAAGACTTAGATGCCTTTAAAGGTATCTCGCTGTCCTTTCGTTGCCTAGTAAATTCTATGAGAAAGCTGGAGTAATGACTCACCCGGCAGGCCACTTAAAACACAAAGCAAAATAAAATACCATCCATACCAATCTAAGCAGAGCATCAGCCCCCGCCTGCTCAGCCCTTGCCCTCTTCCCATAACTGTTTGGCCTTGAGCATCCCCAGTCCACTCTGGCCTGGCCTCAGAGAGTATGTAAGTTATGTCTCTACTGCTGCTGTCTCTAATAGGTCCCCAGTTCCCCAAGTCCCTGAGGCACCCATGAAACATATGACCTAAGCATCCCTAACTGTCCCATCATATACGTGCCGTGGCCCCAGCTGGTTTTCTGTCCTCTCTCACATTTTCACTCCAGTTCTCTGAGGAAGGGGGCCTGAGTCTTGGACTTGGAGCAGGCTTGACATAGCTCCCAACCATGATCGGATGAAACTGTATGGATTTTGAGGGAAAGGTGAGGAAGTGGAAGGAATGCGTATTGTGTGGCCAGATGGCAGCCTGGAAAATTACATTTTATAAAAAGAGCTGGCTGCATCAGTGTTTTGGGTTCCAAATGGTCTTCCATTACCTTGCCATGGAGAGGAAAAATGTATTTCCCTCCCCTTGAAATGCAGCAAGCCTGTGTCACTGCCTTCATGAACAGAATGCTGAGAAAATTAAACTTCACAGTCAGCTTCAGAGGGGAGGTTTGAAGAGGAAGCACAGTGCTGCCTGGCTCTCTGTTTTGGATGCTCACCCTTGGAACACAGCCACGGTGTGGAGTGAATGCCCAGACTGCATGAAGATAGAGTGTGGGGGTACCTAGCCTCCAGCCCCCCAAGTTTAAGATATCCAAATAGCCTCAATCAGCCACCAAGCATGTGATTGACAGAACCTGTAGATGACTCTAGCCCCGTTATCCATCACCTCCATTTCCCGAGTCTTCCATCTGAAGTCCCAGGTTCCGTGGAGCAGAGGCAAACTAGCCCTGCTGTTTCCTGGCAGAAATTCCCCACCACAGAATACAGGAGCATAATCAATGGCAGCTCCAAGCCAGAATGATTTGGAGACATTTGCTGCACAATAATAGACAACCAGACCATCCATAAGGGATCTGTGTGCCCAAGGTGTAACCGTTCTTAAAATTCTAGCATCCTTTTGATTCTCATTTTTTTTAAATATATTTTATTGATTTTTTACAGAGAGGAAGGGAGAGAGATAGAAAGTCAGAAACATCGATGAGAGAGAGACATCGATCAGCCGCCTCCTGCACACCCCACAGTGGAGATGTGCCCACAAGCAAGGTACATGCCCCTGACCGGAATCGAACCTGGGACCTTTCAGTCTGCAAGCCACTGCTCTATCCACTGAGCCAAACCGGTCTCAGCTCTAGCATCCTTTTGGGAATGTGTTAAAATGAATACCAAGAGCTAAGTTTGAGGGGGAAAGCTGCATCAGATGAGCATCCAGATGCGTGAGCACATTTCTAAGAGCAGGTTGAATGCTTGATCCTGAGCCTCTGCCTTCTTAGCACCAGATATGATGGTCAGAAGAACACGCTCTTTTCTCCCTTTCCCAGAGATGAGAGGGCAACTCCAGGACCACATCTCACTGTCCACCCTCAGAAATAGTTCTTCGCAAATCCAGGCACGGGCTGGAAACTGCTCTCTGAAAACATCAAGAATTTCTTTTCGTGCCCCCAATATTATGTGTCACGTGACCTCTGCAAGCACTCCCACTATGCAAGACAAGTTACAAATGGTGCCGTTACCCCATTGAAGACCACTGTTTGCTTGCCATGCATCCTGGTATTCATTTTAACACATTCCCCCTCTTGAGAGGGCTCTACATTCTCTTTAGAGAATGACCTTGTGGTGGTTTGAATGATGGGCCACAACTCTCTACCCCTCCCTATATCCACACCCTTTGTCATGTGATTTTATTAATCCTCCCGCTAGAGGCAAGAAATATTTCCTGGCCTCAAGGGTGTTAGGCGTGGCACTGTGATTTGCTCTGGCAAATGAATGCCAGTGAAAGTAAAAATGTGCTGGTCTGAGCTGCTTTTATAAAGCAGCAGGTGTCCATTTAGCTTGCATCTCTGTCCTCACTGTCAGTCACCTAACAACAGAAGACTGTGACACCCTATCAGTGGTCCCTAAAGAAGAATGGTTTTCACCACCAAGATGCCCAGCAAATCTCCGGTTTCTTTCTGACACCTGGTTATTCTGCCTTCCTTTAATCCAATCAAGCACTCTGTGGCCTTTTAATAGATTCCCTTTTTGCTCAGGTTAATCACTATTCATGTCCATTACTAGCCACTGAAGTCCAGTTGCTTATACAATGAAAGAAACATAATACCAGTAGGGATGTTAGGAACAAGCCTGTCTGTTGAAAGAAATCTATATCTAATCCTCCGTAAGCAAAAGAGCCTGCTTCAGAAGCAGGCAGCTCTGGAAAGAAGAAGAAAAAAAAAAGGAACTGGATGTTAAAAATTCAACCTTTCTAAAGCATCCTTGGAGATGAGGGTGAGACTATGGAATGAAAAAGGAACAAAATTTGACCTTACCCAAAAGAGCCTTGATGTTTATGCAAAAGCCTCTACATTTTTCACAAAATGGGATTTGTATCACGGCTGGTCAATTAAGAAAAAGAAATACTCTGGTAATCAGTTACAAGCTTTAGTCCTTCCTGCTTGCCAACTAAAGTAACTAAATCCCTAATCAGTATGCAAAGAGTGCACACACATAAAACACACACACACACACACACACACACACACACACACACACACAGTAAGACGTCCTAGCAAATGCAGTCAAGAGAACAAAGTAATCAGAAATACCCGAGATATTTCACACAACGTGACCCGAGCTCCACACTGTGATTATTTCTGGGGCTATTATATGTTATGTTATTTTTACACTAGTTTCAACAAGGCCCGGTGTGTTTCCCAAGTGTAATCAATCACCTTTCATTATTTTCAGGTTCCTCTCAGCTGTTACCCTTGGCATTGGGGTAACGGTGTGGAATTTCACAGCCGAAGCAGACACGTGGGCCAGGGTGGCATTTCCATTTCTCAGTCTCGACAGGATGTGGAAAACAGGGCTCGCTGGCTGCGTTCAGCCATTCATCCTGCAGGAACAGCATCCTTCATCTGTTGCTTGCATTCCCTTCGCTACAGAAAGCTTCCCTTTTATTTTTCTGTACTTTATAAGACATGAGATTTTATTGAAGTTTAATGTTAATCCAAAGCACTGGAGTTTGACCTCATTATTCTCATTTTTCATTTCATGGAAAACAAAGCAAAAAGAAGCAGGAAGTAAATTCTTACGAGCTTCACCTCAAAGTACCTTCAGCTCTGGGTTTCAGAATCCTAAAATGCATCAAATACCCAAAGCTAACAGGGGGAAAGGATCCCAAATCTAAGCCCGCAATGGGAAACACATGTTAAGACTGTTTTATAAGACACTGTCCTTAAGCATTTTTCTTCCCCGCCAGAGAGTAGACTGTGATACAAAGAGCAAGCCCTATCTTTAGATCAAAGTTGGAAATTTCAAACCTACTTGTTAGTATAGAGATACAGAATATATGTGAACCAGAAAAAATGTATAGACTTAGTAAAAAATGGGTGTGAAATATTTCTCTAAGTAGTAGACTTCCTGTCTAGAAGGGTAGGGCATTCCTGCACTAACGGTGCATCAAGTACAAAGTATTGGTGGAAGGGCCAGAATTGGGAAGTTTATATACATTTACAGCATCTGATATGCCCATGTCTGCTCTTTCCCATTACTGGGTCCTAATTATTAGGGCTATATAATGCAAGGTTACCACTATCTAGTTCATTCAAAAATGTACCTGCTAAAACATACCTAATGTATGCAAAGCAACTTCCAATTTCTGGCCAACTTTGAGACTTACAGAGGTCAGCAGGATGCAGTTTCAGTTTTCCAGGAGTTCCATAGTGAAGTGAAAATCAATACAGCCGTCACCCAGTTACAGAGCAGTTAAGAACCACAGAGCAAGACAGACAAAGGGCTTTGTGGTATCAGAGGAAGAAGAAAGGGTACATGCTGAAGGAGCATCACAGACAGTTTCCCATTGGCTGAATTCTGAGCTGCCCATGGAATCCTGCTAGCTGAATGGGCCCAAGCGTGGGTTCTGTTCAGCTCAGATGATTTTTAAAAAAATATATTTTCTGTAAATATTTTGCCAACATTGAAAGTTTGGAATATTTATAAATGATTTGGATTGGGTTCATCTTCCAGTTGGGCAACTACTTAAGAGTGGAAGACTGACTGTCTTTTTTTTTTTTAATATACTTTTATTGATTTCAGAGAGGAAAAGGAGAGGGAAAGAGAGATAGAAACATCAGTGATGAGAGAAATCATTGATGGGCTGCCTCCTGCACACCCCACACTGGGGATTGAGCCCACAACCCAGGCATGGGCCCTTGGCCAGAATCAAACCAGGGGCCCTTCAGTCCAAAGACTGCCACTCTACCCACTGAGCAAAACCAGCTAGGGCCTGGGTGTCTCTTTAAACTAACACAGGCCCTCCAGTTGGCTAGAGTCCCTGATACTGGCCGGTTTCATTGCTTCTTTTGTCTACCTGCTCCTATATGCAGGTGAGCCTGTATTCAGGAAAAATAGGATGTCAACACACAGACCAGAGCAAAGGTGCAGAGGCAGAAATATACAGGTTATGCTCAGGGAAATGTGAATGATATACTTGAGCTCAAGAATACGGTAAGTGTAAAAGTAGACAACTGGTGACTGGGACAAGAGATGGTGGATTCCACCAACTCCTTCTAATGCCAGGATGAAGCAAACTGACTTAATTTGGTCAAAACGTGAAGTCAATTAAGAATGAAAGATCCCGGAGTGGCCCTTATCTGAGGAGGCTTTCAGAATAAGTAAAGCAGATTATCAGACAGAAGTTCAGATAATTAAGTGGCAGAGGAATGGGAAAAATGGCACAGATTTGGTGAACCTGGGAACTGTTAGATAGCATGATGCAGAAGGACATCAATGAAGTGGGTAGGCAGAGAGAAAGAAAAAATGAAAATCCCTCTATGGCTAGGATCTCAAGTTCAAATATCTTTAGATGGAGACATGCAACAGAAATATGCTAAGTAGCAGGTACAAAATTTCAAGGATTGATGGAGAGATTGATGAACTGGGAAATTTATGTTAAAAGTCAATTTAGAAAATCCAACAAACAAAAGTGAGCCCATCAAACAAAACCTGTCAGTGTGACAGAATCAGCCAGCTACCTGCCACCAGCCTTGAAACTGGTAAACAAATGAAAAGGCATGTTCTTGCTTCATCCTGATAGAAACGGCTACCAGGCCAGAGTAAACACATGTATGAAGCCTCTACATTCTTTAGAAGAGAGAGAGAGACATTCTCAGGAGAAAGAGAGAGAAAGACATGAGTTTTGGTTTGGGAATTAAAAGAATCTCAGGATTGAGGATCATAATGTTCAGGGACTCAATGGAAGAAAATGAGAACCGAGGGGAGAGGGTAGGAGGAGAATGGAGGCATCTCCATGGTGGAGCCTTCGGGAACACCTGTTCCCTGGGGATGAGGAAAGGAAAAAGAGGCTGAGAAGTGAATGGAGAAATAGGCAGTGAAGTGAGATCAGAGTGTCATGAAAAAATATAGGAGGGAAATGTTCAAGGAAGTGGAAATAATCTTCAATATGAAATGTCAGTATAAAATACTGCCCCCTTCTCAAAGACTCATTTATTTAAAGTGCTTTTCTCACCAAAGTGAACATTTCTGCAGAAGCTTTCTACAAAGTCCAGTGAAAAGAATTTCATCTATTCCTAGATCTTTGTGGCCTTCTCCTTTGCCTCAGGGCAAGTTCCCATAATACCTACATTATTGGGAATAAGCAGAATTATGTCTTTAACGGCCAACTTGCCCCTGATGTGAGCAAATGCAGGTGAGACAGTGTGTTCTACATGATCTCTCAGAATCCTACCTGCTGTCTTTCTGGTGGCATGCGGAACTGCCCAGAGCAACCGCATTTTCAAGGGCATTACTCATCTCTCCCTGGGAAGCTAGGAAGCAAGTGGTGAGAGTAGCAAGATGCCGAAGTAAGCAGAAAAGCTTCCCTGCATGCAGAGATAGAGGGGAAGTCAGGACAGGTAATAGACTATGTGGACCTCCCTCTCAACACTGGAAATCTAGAATCAGATATACTTTATGAATCCCACATCATCACTGAAGGCAAAATTACACCTAAGTCACTCAACTTGTATCCAGATGACACTGTGCAGGGTTAGCGGTTTTGCTTTAAAAATAAATAATTGTACTCCCTGCTGGGCTGCAAAGATGAAACAGTGAATAGGCACGACGTACTATTTTATATATTTTTTTCAATTGATTTCAGAGAGGAAGGGATAGGGAGGGAGGGAGGGAGAGAGAAACATCAATGATGAGAGAAAATTATTAATCAGCTGCCTCCTACACGCCCCACGTTGGACATTGAGCCTGCAATCCAGGCAAATGCCCTGAGCAGGAATCTAACAGTAACCTCCTGGTTCATAAATCAATACTCAACCACTGATCCACAATGACTGGGCTAGCTAGTTATTAATAACTAGGGGCCCAGTGCACAAACTCATGCACTTTGAAAGGAATTGAGGGCCATGAGGCTGAGGTAGGTACAGGGTGTCTCAGCCCATCCTCTGCAACCCTGTCCAGCCCCTCATGCTGTGGATGCTGGTCCCATCTGCTGGCAGCCCGGCTCTTGTCCTCATTGCTCCCATGCACTGATGGCATTGGCCCTGCTCATACCCACTGATGATGCAGAGTGATTAGGGCTGGCACCATGCAATTGGTGTGAGCAGCAGCTGTTGCCCATATCACCCCTCAGGAGCAGGGGGAGGTGGAGAAGCCCTGAGGGGCAATCGGGGCTGGCAGCCGCCACTCACACCTGCTGACAGCACTGAGTGATCAGAGCCAGCCCTGGGTGCCAGCAGCCGGTGCAAGTGCCTGACCATACCATGGCACACTAGAGTAAAGTACGTTCACTAACCACCAGAGCCTCGCCCCAATGACAGCAACCGATGCCTGCCATGTTCCACACTCTGCCACCTGCTGCCAATGCCCGCCATGTTCTGCGCGCGCCCCCTGGTGGTCAGTGCATGTCATAATGACCGGATGTTTGGTTGTTTGGTTGTTCAGTTGTCCCGCCATTCGGTCTATTTGCATATTAGAGTTTTATATAGAGAAATAGGACAGGAACACAGGGAAAGCCAGAAATTATGAACATGGTCATCCAGATAGCTCCACTAGGAAACTGCAACTTCACACTCCTCAGGGAATTGGTCCATTCCCTGTAGATCATCAGGGGAAGGAACTAGACAAGGGGAAGATGGGTGCATATACGGCAAGGTGAGCTGACATTGGGAAGGTGCCTGTCAGTCAAACCTGGGCCAAAGACCATTGCTAGAGGGGGTAAAGCCACAGAAATTTTAGGGTACATAATCCCCCAAAGGAGTTCACTCTCTTGCCTCTTGGCTCTGGACTCTTGTGTCTCTCTTGCATTTGCTCATGTTCCCTCCATAGCCATGTGGCCCTGCAGACCCCACATGCAATGGGCTGGTGAACTGCAGTGGGGAGCACAATCTAAGTTGGCCTGGTGCTGGAATGGACGATGTCTAACATAGAATGAAAACTCTGGCCAACAGCTTTGTCCCTAGCTCTGCTGAAGCCACAGCTACACTTGCCTGGCAGGATGGAGGAAATGGGGCCTTGGAAACTCAAGGGTATAATTGCACAAAAAGAAAGCTTTCTACAATTTCTTGCCCCTCAGAAAATTCTTCTTCCTGGGACATCACATGAGCTCCCCGCCGATGACATCTTCATTCTAGCCTATCAAAATATTTTCTCTACCTGAAACCCAATAGCCTTTCAGGAGAGTGAGAGACTAAGCAACAGAGAGAAGTAAATTTGTCTTCTTCAAAGTAAAGAAGCAAGAGATGAGTTTCTCAAGTGGGCGCCACTCACTCTTCTGGAGCTGGAGTTGACATTGCACAGTTTTACAGATTTTGTTGGTGGAAATACGTTTGTTGCTTAGTTTCATTTTGCTATCTTGTTCCACAGTAAGAAAAGTCACACCACTGGAAAAACTATTAGAGTCCTGGGGTGTTTGCCTGCTTTGATATTCACACAGCGGAGCCGACATGAAATGAAGGATAGTACCTTAAACGGCAAATGTGAAACACTTGTAAAAATTCAGTTGGAGACGGCACCACCGAGGCTGTGAGAGAAGGGTCTTCCAACATCCTCCTTCCCAAACATACGTCAAGTTTGGTTTTATCTAAAAAGTGCTGCGTCTGGGGTTGAGGTCGTAACTGTGGATGGAAACTGTGCAATGCAATTAAGAAAACTGCAGTGAAAAATGCCAAGAGATTTTTATGTTCGTCTTAATGATTCCAGTTTACTTCCAAGAGGCCTTGAATCATCATGTGGTTTTAAAATGCCAAGTAGGACCGCTTGGCAGTTGGGCCGGAAGAAAGAAAAGGCTGTACTAAGTCAATACGAGTATTTGTTATTCAATTCTTTGTTAGGCATCTTTGCCAATATTTCCTAACAAGCACACTCGCGAAACCTGACGCAAAAATCACAGAGGTGCAAAAATCACCCCAGCAATCAATTAGAGAAATGGGCTTTGGGAAAAGTAAATTGGAGCAGATGAAAAAATTAGATAGACATTCCCAGAAGTACGAGAGATAACTACAGATCCCAGCCAAAGAGAGAAGCCAGGGGATAAACAACAAATTAAACTAAGTCAAAGAAACGTATTCTTAAAATAACATATTTCCTTTTTTTATTAAAATATAAAAACTCTAGCATGAGTCTGTTCAAATGTATCTCAAAGTACGACACTGGCTGAGAGAACGCCACTAATGAACATTCTGAGTTTCACAATGACATTCATCTGTTCCACTGGGTTACAGAGTCTGCAAGGAGGGAAACATATGCTTATGAATGACAAATACATATTGTGCGAAGAGGGAAACTGCCTTTTCTTTTTATTTCCTTTTGCAACCAGACAATCAGTGGTCTGGGCTGCCTGTCATTAGCTGAGCCAATTAAACAGATACAGGATTGAATCATATCTGAGCATTTATTCCAATAATGCAGGCAGTATGGGAGAGCAGCAGGTCACCTACAAAAATCTATTTGTCCCCACCTCCCCCCCCACCACCTCCACCATAAGCCCTCTGCTTATATTAGGCAGAAAGACAAAGATTACATAGGGAACTAGGCAAAAGGGCTAAGAATGGGTATGCAAAATAGGGCTGTTTAGAGGTAGTGTGGCTGCTGCTTTGCAAAGGCCTGGGGGTATGCAAAGGGCTGGAGATTTTCAAAGGGCTGGTAACTGGTTTCTGAAACAAGGTTGTTCAACTTTCCATGATAATAGGCAACTCTGGGATGTGGAAGATGGGTCCCCTTTGCAGGTAAGCTCCTAGGTCCCATGTATAACTCCCAGCCAGGTTTGGAAATGTGTTTTCTTTAATCAGAACAAAACAATCAGGGTTAATAGAACACAATTATTATCTATAATAATAAAAGGGTAATATGCACATTGGCCAAACAACCAAACAGCAGAACGATTGTCTGGACGACTTTCTGGATGACCTTCTAGACAACCCTCTGGACAACCATGCTATGACACACACTGGCACCAGGCCAGCCAAGGCAGGTGTGATATGATTGGGGGGGGGGGGTGAGGAACCTCCTACCATTGCCCCATGACTAATCACCCAACAGAGGGAGGCCCAGGCCACCCGGCAGGCAGTGCAGCTTCGGGTGTGCGGGTGAGGGGGGCAGCCAGTGATTGCCCTGCAGAAGGAGGCCTAGGCCAGCCAAGCAATCCTACCTTAGGCCAGTCACCCACAGAGGGAGGGGGGAGTAGGGAGGAGGAAGCAGCATCACACAGATGGCAAGCAGTGGCAGGCCAGCTGCTGGCCCCAGGGGAAGGAAAACCCCGATGGGCTCTGATCAGCAGCCAGGCCTTGGGACCTTACCCAAGGGGTCCTGGATTGCAAGAGGACGCACACCAGGCTAAAGAATACCTCCTCCTCCTGTGCACAAAAATTTCATATATTGGGCCTCTTGGTTCTTAAAATTATTGTTGGTCCCCAATATTCTATTTTTGCCCCTAACATTTTTTTAAAATATATTTTTATTGATTTTTTTACAGAGAGGAAGGGAGAGGGATAGAGAATTAGAAACATCAATGAGAGACATGGATCAGCTGCCTTTTGCAGGCCCCCTACTGGAGATCTACCCGCAACCAAGGTACATGCCCTTGACCAGAATCAAACCTGGGACCTTGGAGTCCACAGAGAGACACTATCCACTGAGCCAAACTAGTTTCGGCGCCCCTAACATTTTCATTGAGTATTTCAACCTTAGAATGTAAGTTTGGTAGAGCTTTCCAAGATACTGCTTGAGCCAGTCCAATTCGGAAGAAGCAATATCTGTCTTAATTCTCACTACTATAGAGCCTAATGACTCCCTTCTAAGCCCTTTAACAAATGCGCTCATTAACAAAACTGACAAAGCTTGTAAGTTCTCCTACATTATTTTAAATAAAATAACAGTAACAGGTGAATAAACTGTCTTTGCTAAGAAATTAAAACATTACATAAATGTCTTAAGTTCTCTTTGACTCTTAGCCCCAAATGTGGCTCCTCCTACCCCCAACTTATTTGTTAGGGGTTTTCTAATCCCTTGTCTCTGGAATATACACATTAGAACACATATATTGTGTGATATTTGTGTTTCATAAATGGAATCATATTGTACATACCTTTCTGAATATTTTCCTTGTTCTGGGTTATTCACTGACCTAGAACTTTCTATGCTACTACAAAAACCAGCTTCAATTGTTTTGTTCAGCTGCATAGTATTTTAGTATATACTTTGCCATTTTCTATTGATAGATACGTAGGTTTTTAATTATTTCCCTTTGTAAAAAACACTTCAATGATTATCTTTTCACATAAATCTTGGGACACACCTCAAAGGGTTTTTCAGAGTGCAAATATATGAGAAATGTCTTAAGCTTTTTAAGTCCTGCACTAAAATAGTGAAGAATAAAGAATAGCATAAAATTCTATCAGAATTTTTAAAAATACAAATTTCCCCAAAATAACCAGAAAGCTATAGCATGTTGATTCGGAGCAGATTCTTAAAAGCCAGAGATTCCTGGGTTAGAACCCCACTTTCAGTTTTCTTGTTAGGTGGGTAATAAGTTTGGACAGTCTCTTCCAACTCTGTCCTAACCAGTCTCATAGACATCTGTCACGCAGAGGGTGGCACTACCCAATGCTATAATGCCATTTACATGGTGGTCTTTAATACTATTGACATGGATTATCTGGCTTCACACACTCATGACTCCCCATCAGAGGCACTTCGACCTTCTGCCCTGGTCCCACGAGAATAAGATTTGGCTAGCCCTCACAGGGAGAAATTCAGATCTGAGCCAATGAGAAAAAGCAACTCATAGCCTAAAGGTTATGGGCAGCTATTTTTGAGATGTTTGGCTTAAGATCTAATTTCAGAATCAAGTCCTTTTAGATATATAATTTACAGATATTTTTTCCCATTCTGTGTGCTGTCTTTCCATTTTCTTAATGGTGTCCTTTAAAGCACAAAAGGTGTTAATTAAGATGAAGTCAAATGTACATATTTTTCTTTAGTTGCATGTGTCCATGATATCATATCTAAGAAACCATGGATGTAATTCAAGGATGTAAAGATTTATGCCTATGTTTTCTTTCACAATTTTTAGTTTTACCTTTTACATTTAAGTCTTTGATCCATTTTGAGCTAATGTTTGTACACAGTGTTAGATAATGTCCAACATCATTATGTTTCATGTGAATATTTAGTTGTCACAGCACTGTTTATTGAAGAGACTATTCACACACACACACACACACAATTATCTTGTCATCATTGCCAAAAATAAATTGACCATAAATGTAAAGATTTATGGACTCTCAATTCTATGCCAGTGAAATATATGTCTATCTTTATGCCAATACTACACAGTATTTATATTGTAGCTTTATAATAAATCTTGAAAGTGGAAATTATAAGTGCTCCAACTTTTTTATTGTTATGTCGATTCTTAGTCCCATGTGTTTCCTTATGAATTTTAAGGTCAGCTTGCCATTTTCTGCAGAGAAAAAGAGGAGGGAAAGGCAGCTGAGATTTTTAAAATATTGCACTGAATTCAGAAATCAGTTTGGGGAGTTCTTCTGCCTTAACAATATTAAGGCTTCCGACCCCTGACCCCCCAATAAATGAGGTCTTTCCATTTATTTGGGACTTTTTTTAATTTAAGATGTTTATCATTTTTGATGTATAACATACTAATTTTGCTAAACTTACTTCTAAGTACCTTATTCTTTTTTTATGCTTTCACATGGAATTATTTTCATAATTATATTTTTGTATTGTTCATTATGATAGCGCAAAAATACAACTTATTTTTGTATATTGATCCTGCAATTTTACTATTTATTAGTTATAGTTTGTGTGTGTGTGTGTAGATTCATAAGGATTTTCTATATGCAAGCTTAAGTTATCTGTGAATACAATTTTAATTCTTCCTTTCTGATCTGGATGCCTTCTATTTCATTTTCTTTCCCAAATTGCCCTAACTAAAGCCTCCAGTACAATGTTGAATACAAGAGGTAAGAGCAGGCATCCTTGCCTTATTTATAATCATAGGAGAAAAGCTTACAATCTTTCACCATTAAGTATAATGTTAGCTGGGAGTTTTTCACTGATGCTCTTCATCAGACAAGATAGTCCCTTCTATTATTATTTAGCTGAGTGCTTTTATCATGAAAGTGTTTTGGATTTTGTTACATAATTTCTCTGAATCAATTGAGATGATCACGTGAGTTTATCTATTCTGACAAGATGGTGTGTTAAATTGATTGATTTTCATATCTTGAAACAACCTTGCATTCCTGGAAAAATCCACTTGATCAATGTGTATGATCCTTTTTGTACCTTACCGGATTCAGTTTGCTGGTACTGTGTTACAGCTGTTTGCTTCTACATTCAAAGAAATACTGGGCTGTATTTTTGTTGTTTTTGTTTGGGGTTTTTTGTTTGTTTTTGTGATCTCTTTCTCTGGTTTTGGTGTGAGAGTTTTACTAACCTCACAGAAATGAATTGGGAAGTATTCCCTTCTATTCTTTTTTTTTTGGGGGGGTGAAGGAGGGGGAAGAGTTGATGAAACACAGATGTTAATTCTTCTTTAAACATTTGGTAGAATTTACTAGTGACTCTACCATCTGGTGCAGGCCTTTTCTTTGTGGGAGTTTTTTTAATTACTAATTCAATTCCTTTACTTGTGATAGTTCTCTATGGATTTTCTGTCTTCTTGAGTCAGTTTTGAGAGGTTTGACTTTCTAGGAATTTATCTAATTTGCTGGCACACAATTGTTCATAGTATTCACTTACAGGTCTTCTTATTTCTGAAGATCAATAGCGATGTTGCCTCTTTGACTCCTGAACTTTACTAATTTGAGTCTTCTCTTTAATTTTAATTCATCAGTCTAGCTAAAGGTTGGACAATTGCATTGACACTTTCAAAGAATCAACTTTTAGTTTTGTTAATTTTCTCTATTTTTTATTACATATATTATTTGTGTTCTAATCTGTATTATTTTCTTCTGTTTGCTTTAGATTTAGTTTGGTTTTCTTTTTCTAGTTTCTTAAGATTAAAGATTAGATTGAGTTGAGACCTTTCTTCTTTTTTGTTAATCCTCATCTGAGGACATTTTTTCCTATTAGTATTTAGAGAAAGTAGAAAGGAGGAGGAGAGACAGAGAGAGAGAAACATTGATATGAGTCTCCTTGATTGGTTGCCTCCTGCATGCCCAGACCAGGGCTAGGGATTGAGCCTGCAACCTAAGAACCTGTCTTTGACAGGAATGGAACTGGGACCCTTCAATCACAGACCAACACTCTATTCACTGAGCCAAGCCAGCTGGGGACTTCTTTTGTTAATACAACATTTACAGCTATAAATTTTGGACAATACTGGACATTTTAAATAATATAAAGTGTTACTGCAGTGTGTTTATTTAGTAGTAGATGCCCGATGTACAAATTCATGCACCAGTGGGGTCCCTCAACCTGGCCTGCGGGATCAGGCTGAATCCGTCTCTGCAACATCCCCTAAGGGGTCCCAGATTGAGAGAGGGTGAAGGTCAGGCCAAGGGACCCCACTGATGCATGACCAGGGCCAGGGAGGGATGTGGGAGGTTGGCCAGCAGGGGAGGGGTCCTGGGAGGACTCCAGGGCATATCTGGCCCATCTCGCACAGTCTCAATCGACCGGACCCCAACAGCAAGCTAACCTACCTGATGGTCAGTGCACATCAGAGCGAATAGTCAACCAGTCAACTGTCTGCCCCCTGGTGGTCAGTGCACATCATAGCGAGTGGCTGTGTGGCCTTAGCATATTATTAGCATATTATGCTTTGATTGGCTGAATGGACGACTAGACGACTGGACACTTAGCATATTAGGCTTTTATTACATAGGATTATATAAGATGACTTTCCCAAACTAATTCTGTCAAATCAGTCTGTATTCTAATTCTAATTCTATTATTGCATGTGGCCACTGGAGTCTCTGCCCTTCTAAGTTAATGGTCATCTCCTGATTGAACAAATATTTCCTTAAATACCTGGACCCCAAAGTCTCCAGTCCTCTGCTAAAGGCCTCTGTGTGAATGCTCAGGCACATCTTAAATACACAGGTAGGTAACTTATATCTTCATCTTAGCCTTTACGTCTTGCTTGTACTGAGTCTTAGGATCAGCTAGAGATGACAACTTGAAACCTGCTCAGGTCTTTCCTGGGTATATATATGTGTGGCTTTCCATATTCCTATAAACATGTTGAAGCCTCTCAAATCTCTCAATGTGTATCTCACTCTCCAGCTATTTCTTTTGTATTTTTGTTCAGCTTATTGTTTGTCCCAACTGTTAACAACCTCCTCAGGCAACTGCAGTTCTTATTAATTGCCACAGATTGTTCTAAACAAATGCTCCTGTGGAAAATGCTGTGTGCAATGGGCCAGCTATGAGTCAGGTCATGTGAAGACAAGCCTTGTGAATGGCATTTTCTGAGCGATTGCCCAACAGGTAAATTATGACATTGATATGGGCTTTGGGCTCAGAGCAGCTTCCTCTTCACTGAGCTTTTCAGAGTGTGAGGCTGCTGTTATTCACCGTAAGTGTGAAGCTACTAGTCTTCAAAGCTACCACTGTGCTTACATGAAAAAGATAGGACTAAAATACAACAAAGCTTGCTGTTTTTTTCCCCAAGATTCAAATTTTCATTAACTGTATACCCTTCAGATTGTTATAATCATTTGGTAAATTGCCAGAAGTTTGAAAAACTTGATTTTACTGTGTTGTTGTTGTTTTGGTTTTGTTTTTCAGTTTTCATTGTTTTTGTGGCAAAGAGAATTTTTGAAGGCCCTTATTCCACCATTTCTGCCCACATCACTTCCTCCCATAACTTTAAAATAGCTTCTTAGTGGGGTTATTATCTAAAACTCTATAAAAATCAAATTGAAAAGGATAAAACGCTCCATACAGATCAATAAAAGAACACATCTGATCACTACTGTCCACTCTGTATAGAAGATGACAGTTTGTCATGCTTCACTAACTCACACAGTAAGTGGACACACTGCAAGTGACTCCTTCCAGCTTCCCTGGTTTATCCATTTCTCTCTCCTCACTGCTTGGTTCTTTTTTTTTTTTTAAATCAATTCTAACTTTTTTTCAAATTAAAGCATTCATATAATTAAATACTCCCCACATACTCACATACTCCTCAGAGTGAGCCACTTTCAATAATTTATGTTTTGAGTTCTTCAAAGAATTATTTCCACATCTATATATAAAACCCTAAGGTACCAAACAACCAGTCTCTATGTCACACACTGACCACCAGAGACCAGATGCTCAACGCAGGAGCTGCCCCCTGGTGGTTACTGTGCTCCCACAATGAGAGTGCCATTCAGCTGACCAACCTGTCCCGGTGGTTCACCAGCCCAGCAGCAGCCACTCACTCCCTCAATAGTCCTGCAGGTCCCATCTCCAGAGAACGGGCCAGGCACCAACGGACCAGCACAGCCGGCACAATGCTGACAGTGGAGCCAGCCTCCTGAAAGTTGGCCTCAGGCACCATGGCTGCCTCCCCTCCCTAGCTGCTCTGCAAAGGAAGAAACAATATAAAAGCAGCCACCAGTTGGCTCCCAACAATCTGCACAAATGTCAGCGGGACGGATCTGGATCCTGGACCTGGAAGAGCATCCCATCCCCGCCCCCCTTTGGCCCCTAGTACTATCAAATAAAAGAGTAATATGCAAATTAACTGTTACTCCATGACAAAATGGCGGTGCCCATAGCCACAAGATGGCGGCACCCAGTCCTCTTAGCCCTGCTGGAGTCCCCCAGTCTGCCCAGCAGTGGCAGTCTGGGATATCTGTCTGGGAGGCGCCCGACCCCTACACAGTGATCCCTGCGCAGCGACAGCAGCCCAGGGTGTCTAGCTGGGAGGCACCAGTGCCCAGTGCGATCCCCAGCCTGGACCGGAATCTCAGCCTGGCAGGGCCATGCTTCCCACTGCACAATCCCTGACCAGGGGCAACAGCCTGGGCTGGGGCCTCAGCCTGGCCAGGGTGAGCATACCCCATAGCGTGCTCCCAGGCCAGGGATAGCAGCCTGGGCTGAGGTCTCAGCCTGGCTGTGGCATGATCCCATTTCAGCAGTGACCGCCTGGGGTTTCAACCACTGAGTCACACCAGCCCGGCATATATGAAGGAATCTTAAAAAGTTTCAAAAAAAAAATATATATATATATATACACACACACACACATACATATATATATGTATGTGTGTGTGTGTGTGTGTGTGTGTGTGTGTGTATATATATATATATATATATATATATATATATATATATATATTATTTTACTGCTTTTTTACAGAGAGGAAGGGAAAGAGATAGAGAGCTAGAAACATCTGTGAGAGAGAAACATCAATCAGCTGCCTCCTGCACACTCTCCACTGGCTATGTATCCCAACCAAGGTACATGCCCTTAACCAGAATTGAACCTGGGACCCTTGACTCTGCAGGCTCATGCTCCACCCACTGAACCAAACCAGTTAGGGCTGTCCAATATGCTAAAGAAAAAAACTCTAATAAAGAGGGATTATGCAGGGGAGGGCATTTGGGGGTGACTGGGTTGTCAGAAGAGGGCAGTTGGGGATGAGCAGGCTGGCAGGGAAATGTTTAGGGGTGATCAGGCTGGCAGGTAGAAGCAGTTAGGGGCAATCAGGCAGGCAGGCAAGCGAGCAGTTGGGAGCCAGCATTCTAGATTGTGAAAGGGATATCCTATGGGATCAGGCCTAAACAGGTAGTCAAATATCCCCTGAGGGGTCCCAGATTGGAGAGGATGCAGGTTGGGCTGAGGGAATACCCCCCACCCCATGCACAAGTTTTGTGCACCAGAACTCTAGTTTTAAATAACAGGCATAAGTCACTAATTCTTTATTTATCAAATCTAGACATCATTTTTTTCTCACTGCAATGATAGGATTTTTTATTTGTCCCCAAATCTCAAAACAGTTGATACTTATGTCATTATTTTTAGTTTTTCCATTGATTACGTTTGTAAGCTTAGATCATTAATGCAATATAGTTCTTTTCCACCAACTGAAGATGGAATCTCCTTAATCTCAGCATTTGTAAGATATGGATCTCAGAAATCTTATCTTCCCTTCACATTTCCTCTCTGTTTCTTTTTCTCAATGTCAATTAGGATTATTATAACTTTCCATAGTCAAAACTGATTACATTTACATTCTGTTCTAAAACATTTATATTTGTTTGCACTTAGTTAACATTTAGAAAACTCTAAATGTTGAAAAATAGTATTATAACTCTATTGTTTCCAGCATAGCTAAATTGTAAACTATGGTGGAATTTCCTTCCCTAAGATGGCAGTATAATTATCTCTGTGCAACTAAAATGAGCACTGTTCCTAATGACAAGGTCAAATGAATTTTCTGTTCTACCTCCCTTGCTCCCACTAATTGCTTAAACCCTGATAGATTTCATTTTACTACTTCTGTAACCACAAATTTCTTTTTTAAAAGTTCATTTTGTCTTTCAAGATTCCAAAGGACTTACTTGAACCATAAGCCCTATAGTAAGTTCTTAATAAATATTTATTGAAATTAAATTATTTGAATCACAAGCCTGTCCTTACTAACATATGAAATGTTAAAATATTGCTATTTTTCCCATGGATTTTTATATATGATTACTGTCAAAAGAAATGAAAAACTATTCACCTTTGTCACTTTAGGATAAATTCCTACCCAATTTTTAACAGAAACAAGTTTCGTCGAAATGTTTGTGGGTAGCATTGGTATTATTCCACCGGCATGACTTCCAGAAATCACAATGACTTTTCTGTACTTAATATTATCTAGCCAAGGGGAAATAAGACAATTTTAGTTCAATCATGGAAATGTTTATCTGTCAGATTCTAAATTAAAAGCATCTGGCTCGATTTAAAGAGTTTACCTAAGGTGATTGGCTCCCAAAGAGTGTACACATAATGAAGAATTACAATAACCAAATGCAGAGAAGGAAAAGGCGGCATGAACAAAACACTGACAGTGATTAAAAGTCATGCAATTGAGAGAAATAAACAGTCTTAATTGTCAAAGGAGCGAACACTTTCTAGCATCCTTTCAAACGTTATAAAGCCACCTACAGCCTTTCCCATTCAAATCGCTACCCCCCCCCCCCACCACCAGCCTCCTGAAGCTCGGGCTCTAATTTGGATCTGGTTTACAGAATGAGAGAGCAGCCTCTCCAAGCAGTGCACTCTTGTGTCAGAGGGGAACAGACGTGGAGAAAATCTGGGACTCCATGTGTAAGAAGGTGCTGGATCAAAAAAGGCCTAATCCACCCGAAACTGGTTTGGCTCAGTGGATAGAGAAACGGGCTGTGGACTGAAAGGTCCCAGGTTCGATTCCGGTTCAAGGGCATGTATCCTGGTTGTGGGCACATCCTCAGCAGGGGGCGTGCAGGAGGTGGCTGATCGATGTCTCTCTCTCATTGATGTTTCTAACTCTCTATCCTTTTCCCTTTCCTTCTGTAAAAAAAATCAATACAATATATTTTTTAAAAAATTCTTTGTAAAAAAAAAAAAAAAAAGGCCTAATCCAAAGAATTTATGCTGAATGTTACAGGAACAATGAACAATGAAGAATCTACATACAATAAAATTTGAAGACACTGCAATAAAATAGGAACCTACGCATGCATTTATTACGGCCTGAATGGATGTTTTGTACTGAATCTACACTGTTTAAAGTCAGGGTTTGCAGTTTCTTCACTTCTAGATACACCCACTCCCAGCCCAAGGCTTTTACATAGTAGAGGCTCCATCAATGGAAGAGTGATCGAGTGCATTAGGCAGCTTCTGAAATGGTTCACAAAGAGTCCTGCCCTCTAGGTCTTCATGCCCTTGTGTAATTTCCTTCCCTTAAGCACGGATTGAACCCAGTGACTTCCTTCAAACTAATAGAACACAACATAGGACATCACTTTTGAGATACAGTGGTACCTCCAGATACGAGTTTAATTCGTAACCTTGAGGCGAGGGAAACTATGAGACGCTCGGTAAACTGGTGGGTCGTGTGCAGCCGGCCAATCAGCGCGATTACTCGTATCTCAACTGTTGCTCATATTTCAAAGCAAAAATCACTCGCTCGAAGGCTTGTATATCAAAAATCTCGTATGTTAGGGCACTCGTATTTCGAGGTTCCACTGTATTACAGAAGACTGTGACTTCCATCTCATTTTTCTCTCTCTCGCTGAAATTCACTCTTCCCCTCCTGCTTGCTTGCTACCATGCTGTAACATGTTCTATGGAGAGGCCTACATGGCAAGGGACTGAGAGAAAACTCCAGTCAACAACTGATGAGGAATCAAAGCCTCAGCTTGCCAAATCCTACAGTGACAATGAGAGCAAGCTTGTGAGTGGATTCTTCCCAAACCATGATATGATTGCCACCTTGTCAGTTTTAAACTCAAGAAGTCTTGAATGATTTCAATCAAATTTTCTTGCAGTTTTGTAACTGCCAATACAATATGCTAAACCAGTTCCTTATTTCAAAAGGAAGATGACAGACAAGTGGAGCTGAGCCAGAAGGTCTAGACCAGTCTCCAGCTGATTCCCAGACTATCCACCAAATCATGAGCTTACTACATGTTTAGTCACATGTGCTGCTAAGATGTTGTGATTATTTGTTGTTACATCCTTGCACCCATAGTTCATTGGTATATGCTATGTTCAATAAAGGGGGATGAGAAACTTCCTACTGAAGAACTGGTCTAATTAAGTAAACCCTGGCTCTGAACACTACTTCAAATAAAGAAAATGTAAATAGCTAAGTTTTCAAGGAATATGAAGTAATTTGACCAATTTTTCTAAACCCTGAAATTTCTAGATCCTGTTATCAGTGACTTGGTAACACCTTCAAAAAGTTATGAGAGAAAAAGTAGATTCTGGCTTACCACTTAACTTAATGAGTTATAGAAACAAAGTTATTGAAAAGAAAATCTTCTCTAAAATAAAATCAACTTTACTGGAGTTTCTGTTGGTCTGGTTAGTATAAAAGCAATAAGAAAAACACTCTGCTTAGTTCCCTTAGTTTACTTTCCCATTATCATGGTTTATACATTTGATGCTTTTGAGGAACTCATTAGCTCTTTGTAATCATAATTAGCTGGGGGCCATGAAAGTATAGAGTGGCTCTCATTGTGTTAGCTAAGTTTTTGTTTTTGTGTGTGTGTGTCTGTGTGTGTGTGTTTCCATTAAATCTGTGAACATAGAGAGAAGAATGGGAGCAGTTGAAGGGAAATTTAGTCCATGAATAAAAAAAAAACACCATATAATCTAATAAAATTCATCCTTTAGAAGACTAAAATATATGGAAATGATAAACTTATATTCAAGCTTGATTGCCTTCATTTGAAAGAAATTACTATGGTTTGCATGTTACAAACGTTTATACCAATTTTTACCTATTATGGTTATTTAGGTTTCTTTAACTGACCTTCTGATGAAAGAGCATTTCTTATTGCATTGCTCAAATTGCCAAATCTCTTTCCTAAGACAGCTGACTTGTCCTATAACAGTTAATACAATAAAGCAGAGCCTTTACGGTTATTAATGTTTTGGCCAAATGCATGACCCTAAGCTATACGTTGTTCAGCTTTCTGCAGCACTAATAGTAGAATCTTTTGAAATTGAGAATATTGAAGTGTTTACCACTCAAACCACATGTCAAATTGAGCCAGTTTGAACAATATGTAGACATTATGCTCCCTTGAAATAAGAGTCTAGGCTTTAATTGCTGTAATTATTCCTCAGCAGGGGGATGGCATCGATTTCCCAGCTGCACCAGCTGCATGGCATGCTGGGACTAAGAGGCGGGACAAACTGAGGACCTCATGCAGGTTCTGGAATAAATAAAAATGCAGCTTCGAGAAGGATATGGTCCAAAAAGTCTAAATTTGAACAGAGACATAGCAAAATCAAAGTAGATTTATCACCAAATGTAAGAAGGAATGGAATATGTCCTTTGGGAGTGCAGAGTAGAAATCTTATCAATGCCAGTCGCCAGGTTGGGTCTTTCCAAGAGCTCCATTAAAACAGGACACAGAAAAGCAAGTGGGAGCCAGACTCCAGTTGTTATAAGATATTACGATGAATTAGCTCATGTGTCTCATATTTTTACTCCCTTTAGGATTGACCTTACCATGCTCCTTTTACTCCCACAGAAATAATAATTTCTCAAATTAAACCAGATAGCAATACATCAATGCTTTGTCTTTATAGATGTAAAGCCATACAAAACCAAAATGAATGTCAGTTATGTAATCAGACAAAATGGCTCCTTGCCCCCAACTATTTGAGCTGTGAACCATAAAAAGAGAAGACAAAGTTCATTGGTTGGCCCATGTCATAGCCACTTTCCCCAAAAACACTAATAGGGCTTTGGTTATGGGCATAGCAAACTGGTATTTTTTTTTCAAATGCATACATTCCAGTTTGAAAACCAGAAGCAGATTATTTTGCTTGGTCTTGATAATTATATTCTCCACTGGAAATTTCAACAGAAGTGGTTGGAGAAAAAGATCCAGGAGTCTCCTAGATAGGATTCATGGACATCTAAATAAACGTACAAGTGATACTCCTTTTTCAGTGACCGGAAGAGAAAACAGTAGCCTGAACTGAAGTGTAACCTGTAAGGATGGAGAGAAACAGACCAACCTCAGATATCTAGGAGATGGTGTAGGTAACTTTGGGATTGCATCATAGAGAGAAGAGAACGAAGAGAGAGGGCCAACAGCAGTCACATGTTCAGTGTACTATTCCCTCTTTCTGCTTTCCAGTAGAGCTGTTAAGTCATCAGATGTTTTTGTTCCCAAAGAGAGTGACTAGAGGGGAAAATATCATCTAATAAACAGTACGACATACATTTCAATTTTACTTATTGCTAAAATGGACCCATTTTTATTTTAGCTTTCATTTTGATTTTACATTGAACTCTTGAGAGCGTGACAAGATGGAATAACTTGTGACATGTGTCTATCACTGAGATCTTGTTTAATGAAGCATTTTATTCTAAACATCATCATGTGGGCGAGGTGAGAAGAAAAATGTTTTCCCAAAGCCATATGGCTATGGCTTTTGGTTGATTAACCCTGAAAATTGTCCCTCCCAAAAAAATTAATACTTAATAAAAGCCAGAAAGCCAGATGCCGGGTTAAATGGGAAGTCGCAAAGTAGCATAGCTACAGTGACACAAAAGAGCTGAAGGGGACTGTGAATCGAATGTCACACTTGGTGATACAAAGGGGCAATGTCAGAGCTGCAGACACCTGCTTCACTGAGAGGAAACATTTCCAAGGCTTGTAATCATGGAATAGGGTATTCCAAGGAGTTTGTATAGAGGTTTCAAATGCATACATTCCAGTTTGAAAACCAGAAGCAGATATTTTGCTTGGTCTCGATAATTACATTCTCCAGCGGAAATTTCAAATGTCATCCTGTAAGAAAGAAGGCCAGTTTGCCATGCCCATAACCCAAGCCCCATTAAGTGTCAAGAACAGGACAGTAAGAGACGACAGCATGCATAAGGGAAGGACATGCTGTTCTAAGTACTTGGAAGGAGATGGAGAGAAGGGCAAGATTCCCTCTACAAGGAAACCCCATGCACCTCATTTGTCCCCAGAAAATAATGAAGCCGTGCTCTGTGAATTATACCAACCACCAAGAGAGGGTCTCTAGCAGAGCCTGCTGCTTGCTCACTCGCTCTCTCATAAAATGAGTTGTGATCAAACACTTAATTAACATAACTAAGATGCTGCGTCCCTCTGAGAGATATGAAGATGCAAAGATGGATAAGATGGTGTCTACCCTTCCTGAATAGAGGTAAGAATAATAGTCTCCGTGGAGAGTTGCCAATAGTGCAGGCATTTTGCATATTTTATTTATTCCTCCAAGTAACCCTACAATGTAGGCACTGCAATCACTATCCTTTCTAATAAAGAGGAAATATGCAAATTGACCATCACACCATCACAAAGATGGCAGCACCCAGTCCCCTCAGCTCTGCTAGAGTTCCTCAGTCATTTCACCCCAGCCAGTGGGGGTTAAGAGGAGACAGCAGGTGCACAGTGCAGCCAGACCTGCCCTCAGCCCCCCAGCAGCCCAAGGTACAGGCAAGCCTCGGATAGCAACTGCCCAGCTGACACCCGAGGTGCAGGCAAGCTTTAGATTTCAGCAGCCCAACCACCCAGGATGGGCCCGAGGCACAGGCAAGCCTCACATGGTGGCGTCCCAGCTGCCCAGGGCCACCCGAGGCTCAGGTAACCAGGGCCGCCTGAGGCTTGCACAGCCGGCAGTGGCAGCAGCAGAGGTGTGATGGAGGCGTCACCGTCCCCTGATCGCCAGGTGGCCTCCCACCCCTACGGGCTCCGAGACTGTGAGAGGGGGCAGGCCGGACTGAGGGACTCCCCCCTCCAGTGCATGAATTTTCATGCACCGGGCCTCTACTTTAAATGATAAAGTGAGGTTTAGAAGAGTCAAGTGATATATACAAACTCATGTATCTGGAAAACTTGTTCAACGAAAATTTGATTTTCTTCTATTCTGAGCCCAAATATTTTAACATGAATAAGATGCAATGATCCTTATAATGCTTTCCACATATGCAACATTGTTCTAAACACTTCACATGTTTGAATTCATTGAATCCCCACAGCAATGTGGCAATGCAGATAGTAGCATTATCTCCAATTTGGGATGGGGAAACTGAGGCACAGTGAAA
>PVJN01010196.1:0-58135 GCA_004026805.1 Lasiurus borealis
TAGTTATGAAGTAGCAACAAAAGTAAGTTTGTGGTTGGGGGTCACCACAACATGAGGATCTCTATTAGAGGGTTGCAGCATTAGAAAGGTTGAAAACTACTGCTCTAGTCCAAAAAGATGTAGCTGATTGTAAAATTAGTGAAGCATTAACTTATAGCCTAGGATGAGGGTGGACTGGAGGGAGGGGGTCACTGGGGGAAAAGGACATATATACTTTCAACAATAAACAGTTTTTAAAGTACTAAGCTGTACTCTATTTTCTGTTAAATAAGTTTGGTATTGTTGTTCTCTAGCATTTCCCCCCCGGAAATAATATTTGGCTATATGCATTGACAACAATGGTCTGTGTGGAAAAGGGAGAAAATGAGTAAAACAACGTGTCTCATTTTCTTATTTCCAAGTGTGAAATTCATTCCCTAAGGAGATATCCTCAAACAGTGCTGCTGATCATCAAAATATATGCCCTAAATATGAGTGAGGACAGTGAAGGGAGGACATTTAAATCAACGTAAAGTGGGAAAATTCAGAAGATTAAAAAGCAACATATCTCAGGCCACATGGAACTAATTTTTGATGTCTCTTTCCTCTCCTCCTACAAGGAATAATTTGTGGAAGTGAGCAGTAAGGTTCATCTTGAGCATTTAAAAAAAAATTTATTTTCGATTACAGTTACATTCATTACTATTTTGTATTAGTTTCAGGTGTAAAGCATAGTGGTTAGATAGTCATATACTTCACAAAGTGTTCCCCAGCCCCCGATATTTCCAGTACCCACCTGGCCCATACATAGGTAATAAAATGGAGCTTGTTTTGATACGCTAGTATATCAGAACAAGATCAGTACATCTTTTTTGGATACAAAGATCAGTTCTGCTTAGTTCCTAAGCAAAGAGCTGATCTTTGATCTGTATGCCTAAGTTACTGCATATTAACTTCAACTCATACAGAAATCTTGATGAGAGAAATAGTTTTATTAGGAGTGATAATCTGACTCCATTTTGCAAAGACCCATCTACTGTCTTACTAGAAAAAGAACAGTTTAAAATCCGAGGATAGGAAATAAAATGTGTTTAGTGAATGTAATTCCTTTCTACGAGTCTGCAACTTTGTTTGATTTGTGGTTTTGTTTGTTTTGCTTTTAGAGAATTAAAACATAGAAAGATAGCTAAATTAGAGATGGGAAATATATTCATCCATGATTTCTCCCCCCCAGCTTTCCTTTCTTCTAGGCTATAATTTATTAGCCAGTGAAAGTGTAAGGACTTGGATGCTCAGTGTTCCAGGAATGACAGCCTAGTTCGGTGGTTGGCAAACTCATTAGTCAACAGAGTGGCAAACTGCGACTTGGAGCCACAATTTGCCAATCACTGGCCTAGTTGAAATATTTTGTTAGAATATGAGACCTTTATCTCAAAGGCTGAATTTGTTATATATCTTACCATGCTTAGTTCTCATCCTATCTAATAAAGAGGTAATTATGCAAATTGACCGTCACTCCCAACACACAAGATGGCTGCCCCCATGTGGACACAAGGTGGCCACCACAAGATGGCTGGCAAGGGAGGATGGTTGGGGCGATCAGGCCTGCAGGAGAGGACAGTTGGGGGGGACCCGGGCCTGAAAGGAAGGGCAATAGGGGTAATCAGGCAAGCAGGGGAGGGCAGTTGGGGGCAACCAGGCTGGCAGGGAAGCAATTAAGCATCGATCAGGTTGGCAGGGGAGTGGTTAGGGGGTGATCAGGCTGGCAGGCAGAAGCAGTTAGGGGGATTCAGGCAGGCAGGCAGGCGAGTGGTTGGGAGCTAGCAGTCCTGGATTGTGAAAGGGCTGTCCAACTGCCCATTTAGGCCAGATCCCGTTTAGGCAGTTGGACATCCCTCGAAAAGTCCCAGATTGGAGAGGGTTCTGGCTGGGCTGAAGGACATCCCCCCTTCCCCACCTCCGTGCATGAATTTTGTGCACCGGACCTCTAGTATTATATGATTGTGTTAGGAGACATTTTACTCTTTCTGTTTGTGTTGTATGTGGACAGATATTTCACTTGATCCTAATAAAAGACTCTGTTCAATAGCTGTGCCTCATCGGAGGGCCTCTCCAGACTGTTAAATGGATCTGCCCAATATCACAGAGCAAAGCAGCAGAAAATCAAACCTTAGTACCTGTTTTATCCTACAGTTGTTTTTCTCCCCAAACATTTCCTTATCCATATCCAACATCAAAAGGTACGGATGCTTAAGAGAGCAAAGGAAATAGCCATGTGTCAGAGAAAGATGACTGTGCTTGAACTGTACATCTGTGACTCAGGAGTGTAGAATTGAAAACATCAAATATGCTAATTAATGTGTCAGCTATTACTAATCATAATGATATATTGTCATTTTGGCATTTTCTATCTCAGGAAATGCAGCTCTTTCTTCAGTACACTATCATAGGTATCAAGGAAAAGACTTATGCCCTAAACCTGCTTGAGCCTGCCAAATCTTTATACTCAGCATGTGAGCCCATTATAAAGGGATATTTTTATAGATGTGCTTGCCTATTAGTCCATGGAAAACCAGAAACACTTTAAAAAAATATAACACTGCTAATGTGGCAATATATTTGGGTAATTGTATATGTTGACAAAAAATACCACTTAATAGCCTATTGAATAATCTAATTTTTTCTCAGGCCTGGAGCACTTTCCATTAATTTTCTCAGACATTAATATGAAAGATATAAAATTGAGAAAAGACCACGAGTCTCTATGTAAGAATTTTTAAGTGTTTAGGAATGGGAAAATATAACCAGAATGTGTGATTAACAATTATGTAAATGTTTTTTATATCAATTAGTTTCTCAAATCCCAACAGCAGGAAATTAATATACTCCCTCCTAACAAATCATTCTCCAATGTTTTCCCCCTTATTTTTTTTCCTAGATTGAAAAAGAAAAAACAAGCCAAACAGAATGCAGAGACAGCCTCGACTTTGGCTACAAGGACTCACTCTGGGAAAGAAGATGTTAGTGCAGCCATTTTAGAGCAAGACAAGTGCAACATTGCAGTGGAAGAGGAATATATCACTGATGAGAAAAAAAAGAGAAAGAATAATCAGTTAAAAGAGATGAGACGTACAGAACTAAAGCGGTATTATAGTACTGGTGAGTATTGGTGGCAATATGGCAGAATTTTTATTTTAAAAATTCGTAGCAATTTTTAAGGCTGTAATTTGTAAGTGATTATAATAATAGTAAGAGCTTATTGAGCAGCTACTATGTGCCAATGACCCTTGCTTTCTAGACGTAACCTTTTGTAAAGGGATGAGAATGAAATAACGTTCCTGTGTCTCCTTCAGCTTTGTGTTCCTATTATCTAGCTCAGTGCCTAGCAGATAGTGTGTGCTAGTAAATATTTGTCAAATGAATGGTCACTTCCCCTGTATGAGAAATATTTTTCAATATATATATATCCTATAATAAAGAGCTAATATGCTAATTAGAACGGGGGAATGACCGTCCAGACAACCTTCCGGACAAAGCCAGTGCTGTGAGGTCTGGTCGAGGCTGTGAGGGGCTGTAAGGGCCGAGCTCTCTGTACGAATTTCGTGCATTGGGCCTCTAGTATATATACACACACATAGCCATCAAAGCGTTGGTAGAAATGGGTGCACCTTTGGCATCAGTGAGGCAACAGAAAATAGATAGAGATGTGGCTTAGCATCTGTCAGTTTAAAAACAAAACCAAAAGCGGATTGGGAGTTTTGGTTAAGGGGAATCGCAGTGTTCAGCAGTCTCTCGGAACAGCATGGCCTCTGAAACTGCATTGGGAAAAGCGGCACATCCGGCATGATGAAAGTGCTAATCCTGCTTTACTTGGATCATCCCTCTCCTACCTACTAATGCTGCCACTGTCACCTGCAGGCCTGGAGTATGTTCAAAAGAGAATGCAAAGAAAGGGCACCCTGAGTCCAAACCTGTTGTGGCATACACATTGCAGGACTCAGGATTGCGAGATGGAGAGAAGACGGGGGTCTCTGAGAGCCTGTTGCAGTACCGTATGGAAACATGGTCTTAGGGCAGAGACTTATTCCAGAGGGCCTCCACGTGGGGTCATGGTTAATGCCAATGTGACCGGGAGACCGGTCTTGTCTCCATGCTTAATACAACTTTCTAATGGTGCTCATCATTAATGATAAAATGGGCCACCGTGGGTTGGTAGTAAGTGAGGCTATGCTGACATTGCTCCAACAGGGGCAGAAGAGGTATCTGTGGCAGAAGGCCTGTGGTCTCCAGCATTCTGGTGGGCTAATGTGAGATTATATCATGTATTACACAGCTTACAGGATGCTCCTCATCTCAAGCCTTTCAGGACTTAATTTAAAAGTATAACTGCCGCCAAGACCGGTTTGGCTCAGTGGATAGAGCATGGGCTTGTGGACTGAAAGGTCCCAGGTTCGATTCCAGTTGGGAGCATGTACCTTGCTTGCGGGCACGACTCCACTGTGGGGTGTGCAGGAGGCAGCTGATCGATGTCTCTCTCTCATCGATGTTTCTGACTTTCTATCTCTCCCCCTTCCTCTCTAAAAAATCAATAAAAAATATATTTTTTAAAAAAAGTATAACTGCCAACCTACTGAAAGACACTTCAGTCTGTGATCAGAAAACATCCTCTTAAAGTTTAAAGTGTTGGATATTATCCCTTATTTCCAAAAAGGAAGAGGACTAAGGAAAATTTCATTTCACATCTTCCTTTATATATGATTTAACACATTGGACGTTTGTGGTTTTTATAATTGTGCAGTTTAAAATACAGGGGTGGACAAAAGTAGGTTTATAGTTGCTCATATGGAAATTAATGCAACAACTAATAACAGCACAAAAACAATCTGTGTTTCAAGTACGTACGACTGTGTATTTACAACTGTGAACTTACTTTTGCTCACCCTGGGGGATCTTTTTCCATCCTTACTTTAAATGCTGTTGCTTAAGAGGTAAAGGGGAGACATCTAGCTCTGTCGGGTTTCCCTGAAGGAGGCTGATTGTCCTATCCATTGAGGTTTCTTTTTAGGGGTGATACTGGTCTAACTGTGGGTACTGCATTAGATGTGATGCCTTCTGTTGCATGTGTAACTCAATGTGATGCCTTCTGTTGCATGTGTAACTCAATGAGTCTGAAACAGTATACGTACTTCACTCTACCTAACTCACTCCACTGACTTCACAAAATTAGCTCAGTCACCATTTCTTCCAGGAAGTCCTCCCTGCTTTTGTTCAGGTTAGACTTCTCTTCTATGGATTTATTTATCCGTTTCCCTCTTTGTAGCAGCCATAACTCAGAACCTGTATTTTTTGCTTTGTGCAGTATCTAAGGTATCATAGGTGGTCTTTAAATGTGTATGAGTGAGTGGATGAATTAATCTGTGAACGAATGAATACTCTTTTTGATTTGCTTGATTTCCATGAACATTCTGGAGGGATATCTATCCAGACAATATATTCAGTACAATAGTTGGGTCAGAATTATTCTGTGATCTTATCTGGTAGCAATAAGTAGAGATGCCATTGTAGTTTTTCATCTGTTCTCAGGAATGGCAGTGGTAACGGTGCTTGGAGGCCGGGGTGTTTCCATAGGAGAATCCAGAGCTCAGATGAAACTACTAGATGGGTCTTTGGATCCCAGGCTGCTTGTTCCTTTTCATGTCTCACTCTAGCTGACTAACCATCTTGGCAGGTTTGCTTGCTCTTGCAGGCATGTTCCCTAGATCCCTATCCCAGGATGTGGTTCTGTACCACTAGGTGGAGCGTGAGGCTGCAAGTGATGCCGATCCGTTTCAGGTCACTGCTTTCAGCGGCTCTTTGGCCCCTTAAGTGTGGCTCTTCCACAGAATATCACAGCCTGGGCATGTCTATTTTGAAGAAGTGGCGATAGAAGAAATTTAGGTTTAAAAAAATTTGGCTCTCAAAAGAAATTTCAATCGTTATACTGTCGATATTTGGCTCTGTGGACTAATGAGTTTGCCGACCACTGCTCTAGTCTAAGAAGTCACTAAAATGGGAGGATCTTGTGTGTCACACTAAGGATTCGGACTCTATTCCTTGGGGGAACTCCATCAACTCTTGGTTTAGAGATGACAAATCTAAGGGTAATGGTGGACGTGAGCTGACCAGCTGATGGGAGCCTGGGTCAGATCAGATAGGCCCCCTGAAGAGAGATTTTGCTCTTAGAAGCAGCGGTATTTGGTTATTAATACAGGGTGTGAGAGAGTAAAAGGACAGTCAAGAATTTTCAAACCAGAAAACTCAGGAAGCAGGAAAAGAAGATAATAAATGGAAGCACACTTTGACAACGTAATTGAAAGGTTAACATAGGTGGTGCACTCGGGCAGACTAAACAGCCGTCTCAGACTGTGAGTAAAGAAAAATGGAATTCATTTAAGGGAAGGGGGTGGGGAATGGGGTAACCAAAGGGAAGGGCTCTACAGAGCAAAGGGGACAGGCTGGCCCAGGATGAGCTGTTGCTGCCCATTGGTCCCCTGGTTGCGAGTCTCCTGGGGTCCCTTAGAGAATGGGGGATACATACCCTGTTGGGAATGGCACGGGTGTGCTTCTCGGAGGGAGAGCACTCACTGGGTCCTTTTCCTGAGTGTATTTCTCTCTCAGTCGCTGGTGGAAATCTTAGGGCAGGTCTCAGGGGAGGGTCTTAATAGAATATTCACCAGCTTCCCAGGTGTGCCCTTTCAGGGTCCTGGGCTCGCTGATGGGTTGGTGCCAGGACAGGGAGTCATTAGTCAATGTCCTGAGACAACCATTGAGTCACTTGTCTGGTTTTGCTACTTTGCTGGAGCTGAAATACAACTGAGGCCTAGGTGTTATCTTTAGGGAAGAAAAGATCCGATCTAAACCACTTTACCATCGAGCGATACGAAAGATCCAGCGTTCAAACTGCATGACCAGGGATATGCTAGGGGAGGATAGGTTCCCCTGGGGGTGAAGTTCTTGTTTTCCCAGTTTGCCCCTTGCTAAGCATCCGGGGCTTTCTGCCCTGGTGAGTTTCTGTACCTGGCCCAGCCATCATCCTTGCTCTGGTGGGGGTGGTGGGAGTGTGTCTAACAATAATATTTTTACTTTTTAAGTTAGATTTATCTGTGCCTCATGTAAGCCTTGAATTGAATTTATTTAAGGGAAGGGGGTTGGGAATGAGATATCCCCCACTCATTGCTACTTCCAGACACGTTGAAGAATAGAACAGTTACAAGACTGATAAAATGTTATGGAAAGATGGTGTCGCTAGACTTGCCTTTTACAACAAAACTAGAGGCCCGGTGCACAAAAATTCGTGCACTGGAGTGGGGGGTTCCCTCAAGCCAACTTACCCCTCTCACAATCTAGGAGCCCTCAGGGGGTGTCCTACTGATGGCTTAGGCCCACTCCCCAGGCCTAAGCCGTAGTCTGGCCTCCCACTGCGGGAGGTGACCAGTCCGATCAGTGGAAGGCGCCACTTCCATCACCCCACGGCTGCTGCCACTGCCAGCTCTCCTCAGCCCTCCCAGCTGCCATGGCTTTGTCCAGAAGGATGTCTGGAAAATGTCCAGTATAATTAGCATATTACCCTTTTATTAGTATAGATTATGCCAATTCTAAAAACTTGTGAATAACTAGCTATAAATCAGAGGTTCCCACCCTATCTCCTTGAGTTCAGTTAATTTGCTGAAATAGTTCATAGAGCTCAGAGAAACGTTATTAGGTCACTGGTTTATTATAAAAACGTCAGCCAGGTGGAAGTGATGCATAGGGCAAGGTACTCAGCTTCCATGCCTCTACACGCTCATCACTCTTCCATCTCCAGGTGTTCACCACCCTGAAAGCTCTCTGAACAACCAACCTCTTGGTGTTTATGGAGGGTCATGATTGACTAAATCATTGGCCATTGGGGATTGACTCAACCTCTAACTCCTTTCCCCTCCCTGGAAATCAGGAGTTGGGATTTGGAAGTTCAACCCTCTACTCACAGATCGGTTCCATTGGCTACCATCTCTGTGTACTTTCTGAAGGTCACATCATTAACATGACAAAAAGAAGCTTTACTTTCTTTTTTTTTTTTGAAATAGAATTAAACTTTATTTATCTGGAAGACAGTGACTCCATCACTGATGACTAGAGCTCTGGGGCTGCGCTTTCTCCTCAGCAAAGTGGGTTGGGGTGGGGTGGGCTGTGCTTGGCAAGGGCTGCGGTGGTCTCAGATTTCTCACCTGATTGGCTCCCTAGCTGGGCCTCAGGCAGGTTTCCCCAGAGAACATGTGCAGGATCATTGAGAAACCGCTGGCTGCGTTGGCATGTGAGGCAGTATTGTCCAACGGTGTCCCTTGCAGCGTCTCTGGCGCTGCGTGCAGGTCAGGCCTGGGATGAGGAGAGAAGAGCAGCCACGACAGAGAGTCCTCTTCACTGATGGGTCCCTGATATAAGAAGCTGAGCCTCTGGAAGGCCTCGAGGTCCTTCATCTGCCCCGCCATCCGGGCTCAACACTTAGGAAATTCCAAAGGTTTGGGGGAGCTGTGAGTTAGAAATCGTGGCTGAAGAACAAATACGTATTTATTATAAATCACAAAGTTGCAACTCCCTATCATTTTCTTTGTTTCACATAGCAAGTGCAGAAAGCCAAAGCTTTGTTCTCTTGATAAATTAATTTCCAAACATATAAGCAGGTCAGGCTGTTCCAGGCAACCCAGAGACCCCAGGAAAGGTGCTGCTATAGGACAGTCTCCCTGAGTTTGAGGAGAGGGCTGTCCCCTCCCCGGTTCTTGTTTTTCATAGAAATGAATGACTCTAATTGCATTATGACAAAACTAATTTATTAAAGCAATTAAAGCAAGCACATTTATTGAAGAAGCAAGGTAAGCGAATCTCTTCCAGCCAGCCAGAGTGCATATGGGTTTTCCCGGCCAGTGCCGAGAAAGTAAACATGGTGGGGGTTTGAGGAGTTACATACCCTTCTGTCTATTAGTTTCAAAGTTCCTCTGCTGAATATTTTGGTGCAGATTAATTCTCAGAGTCCCTTTTATTTTGTTGTGGCCTTCCTGGAATTCATGAGAAGCACCTGACAGTTTTATCTCGCCACGCCTGGAGATTGCTGGCTTTCGGTTTAGGGAGTAAAAGAAAATAATTTTATTTTTGTTACCCCCACCCCCAGCCCCACCCTTTTGTTGTCTTTAGCAGCTCCGGGGTGATTTATGCTATGTATTCTTTGGTTGCATTTAGAATCCTCCTCTCCTCCTCCTTTCATTTCCCCTCCTTCCTGCATATTTTTTTTATTAGTTGGGAGGGGATATTTGTTCTCAAGTGTCCTTGGTTGGGGAAGATAAAGGGCTTGCAGTTTACCTTCTGGCTGCAAATTGCCCGCACTCGTTGGCCATGTTTGATCTCCTTGTCTCAGTTTCCCTATTCCACTTGCACTGGAATTTTCCTAGTTTTCACTGTCCTATAACAAAGCCACAGACATAGAGTAGCACTGTTCTATTAAAAAATAATGATTTCAAGGGCATGTATCTTGGTGGCGGGCACATACCCAGTGGCGGGAGTGGGGGTGGGGGAGGCGGGGTGCAGGAGATGGCTGATCGATGTCTCTTTCTCATTGGTGTTTTTAACTTTCTGTCCCTCTCCCATTCTCTCTGTGAAAATCAATAAAAATATATTTAAAAAATAAAAATAAAAATAAATGATTATTCTGGTACTTTAGACCTTTAATCACTGAATACAGGATTAAAATGGGCTCATGGAAAGAGAACATCAAGAATCCACTTTACTAGTATATTTATACTAGAGACTTGGTGCGTGGGATTCGTGCACTGGTGGGGGTGTGGCCTGTGGGGATAGGCCCGCTGCGGGAGCAGCTGGTCATCACCATCAGCCGAGTGGCTATGGACCCACCCTCTTGCATTGAGCGTCTGCTCCCTGGTGGTCAGTGTTCTTCATAGCAACTGGTTGACTAATCATTCTGGTCATTCTGCCATTTGGTCGCTGGGCTTTTATTATATAGGATATATACATATACAGGCAGTCCTCAGGTTATATTAGACTTGATGTTCGTCATTTTGTGGTTATGCTGCCATCTCCCATTTATTTATTTAAAAAGTTCCATCATTTTGATGTATATACATATGTGCTTTATGTTTTATTTATTTATGCTTTATTTACCACAAGTAAAGATCAGGGATTGATATCTTTCTTTTATATTGTTGTTACTGTTTCACTTTATTACTGCTGTGTATGAGCTCCATGTGAGTGACGTAGGTGCTTATGTAGGTGGGTTCTGACTTATGGAGAAAATCACATTACATCACACTGTAGGAACGGATCTCTGACATTACCCGAGGACCTACTGTATATATGTATATATAGATACAGATATATATATATATATATATATATATATATATATATATATATATATAGACATATCCTATATTACAAAAGGCTAATATGCAAATCGGCCGAACAGTGGAACTACTGGTCACCATGACATGCACTGACCACCAGCGGACAGATACTCAATGCAGGAGTTGCCCCCTGGTGGTCAGTGTGCTCCCACAGGGGAGCACCACTCAGCCAGAAGCCAGGTCACAGCTGACAGGCGCAGTGGCAGTGGCAGGAGCCTCTCCTGCCTCCGTGGCAGCACTAAGGACCCCTTGGGGGTGTCCAATTGCCAGCTTAGGGATCCCAGACTGCAAGAGGGCATAGGCTGGGCTGAGGGGCACTCCCCCCCCCCCCAGTGTACAAATGTCTTGCACCAGGCCTCTAGTAGATGGATATAGATAGATATATAAATATATTTTTATTGATTTCAGAGAGAAATGGAGAAAGATAGAAACATCAATGATGAGAGAGGATCATTGATCAGCTGCCCCCCCTTGGGGATTGAATCCACAACCTAGGTATGTGCCCTGACTGGGAATCAAACTATGACCTCCTCGTTCATAGATTAATACCCTATGAACCACACTGGCCAGGCATTAATATATATTTCAATCAAATAGAATCCAAGGACTTAAGGGACTTGGGTATAAAATAAAATCTAAGGACTTAAGGGACTTGGTATAAAATAAATAGAAATTACTAGGATGGAAATAATTAGGCTTATGCTTCTTGGGGCCATCTAGGAAGTCAGAGTAATGTTCAATTGAAGTCATTCTGTGAAAATCCAGGAGGTAACTAGAACAGATTTGGTGAGACAGGATGTACAGGAATGTTGCAGTTGGTAAGGAAAAAGATGGCAGATATGAGGTCTTGAATGAAGAGTCGACAATCAAAGGTGTTCCTGTTGAACAGGTCAAAACAATGGGAATGGAAGCAGCAATCAAACAGCATATAAGGAAAATGCTCTCATGAGCTGAATGAAGCTCATACCTGACTTTTCAAATCAAAAGAGTTCACATCCCATTTAGACTGCATTAAGGGAGAAATTCAGCACTTCAGTAAACTGTGGCAGATGTTCACAGCTCATGGATAAGTGGTTAAAAAAAAAGTCTTAACTTGTGAGGGAGCATTTTGAATGAGTTGTGAGACTGGGAGAGAGAGCAGGAAAAAGGAGAAGCAATGTCAGGCCTGAGGAAGAAGAGAGAGAGTGTGTGCTGTGGGCTAGTTGCATGGTTTCATTATTTAATCGACTGCTCACTGCAATGCACAGTGAAGAAATAGGAGCCTTTTTGCAGATGGAAAAACCTAGAAGTCCAGTGACTCAGGAAGGCGTCACTCCTGGTCAGCGTGGTCAGCAAGCCCCACTCTCTGGCACTCCAGCCCCAGAGGAACCTTGTACATCACGCTTTCCCGGTGTCAGCTGGGAGAGAAGAATCAGGCAAAAGTTAGATAAAACGTTAGTGTCTGCCCCAGGAACATGGTTGTTTCTTAGGGAGAAAAAGATGACTATACATGGTGTTTCATTTCACCTGAGCTATGATTTAAATGATGATAAGGTTGACACTTATCTTTAGGTCATAGATGGTGTTACATTTAAGGCTCTCACTGGTTTTATACTAATACTAGAGGTCCAGTGCATAGATTTGTGCACAGGGTCCCTTGGCCTGGCCGGAGGGAATCGGGCTGAAATCGGCTCTTTGATTTTCCCCGATGGGTCCCAGATTACGAGAGGGCGCGGGCCAGGCTGAGGGTCACCACTGGTGTATAATTGGGGCCAGGGAGGGACCACGGGAAAGCTCCAGGGTATGTCTGGCCGGTCTTGCCCTGTCCCTATCAGCCAGACCCCACCAGCAAGCTAACCTACCGGTCAGAGCATCTGCCCCCTGGTGGTCAGTGTGTGTCATAGCGATTGGTTGAACGGTTGGACATTTAGCACATTAGACTTTTATTATATAGGATAAGTCAGAGGCTTACAGAACAGCTAAGACAATCTGTTTCCTCAGATACAGAGCGAGAAGAGTTCATTTATTTCACAAATGCTGGAGGGCTTGCCCAGAGCTGAGGGCATTACTAAGCTCTGAGGTGAAGCAACCAATGGGAGATAACTCCCTGTCCTTCTCAAATCTGGATTTTACTTCAGTGTGACTCATTTTAGCCCCTATGTTGCCTATGATGTGCTTGAAGAAAGGCCAAATTTGCTGCATTCCTTTTGTGTCAACAGATGATAAAACATGGAGTTCATATAGAGTATAGCATTAATTCTTTTCCACGTGCCTGCCCTCTCCACTCTCAGGAGGAAGGCTCCTCATAACACACTTAAAAACATTTTATTGTGCCCTGGCCAGGTGTACTCAGTGGTTAGAGCATTTGCCTGTGCACTGGAGAGCATGGGTTTAATTCCCGGCCAAGGGCACGTACCTGGGTTGCAGGTTCAATCCCTAGTCCCATTTTGGGCATGTGCAGGAGGAAACCAATTGATGGGTCTCTCTCACATCAATATTTCTCTCTCCTTCCCTACCCCCCCTCCTTTTCACTCTCTCCAAAAAATCAGTGGAGCTGGCTGATGTAACTCAGTGGTTGCACATCGACCTATGAACCATGGTTTGATTCTCGGTCAAGACACATACCTGGGTTGTAGACTGAATCCTCAATAGGGGATGGGCAGGAGGCAGCCAATCAGTTATTCTCTTTCATCACTGATGTTTCTATCCCTCTTTCCTTCTGTCTGAGATCAATAAAAATATATAAAAATAATAAAAATAAAAATAAATGGAAAAAAGATCCTCACTCCTTGAGTGAGAATTAAACTATATATATATCTTTTAAAAAACAATCTCTTCCAAACAGAATTGTCTCAAAAATAAATAAAAAGAACATTAAAATTTTTTTATTGTTACATTTTATGATTCTAATATTTCAGAAGTTACCCTTAAAATGCTAAATAATACCATTGGATATTTTTAAAATATATTTTTATTGATTTCAGAGAGAAAAGGAGAGGGAGAGGCAGAAACATCAATGATGAGAAAGAATCATTGATCATTTGCTTCCTACATGCCCCCTGTGGGGAATTGAGCCCGCAACCTGGGCATATGCCCTGACTGGGAATCGAATTGTGACCTCCTGGTTCATAGGCTATGCTCAATCACTGAGCCATACTGTCTGGGCTAACATTGAATATTTTAATTGCAGAATCAGACCAGTAATTTGAGATGTGTGCCTCACCAATAAAGAAGATGGTATTTCTTTAAGGAAATAAAAGTCTAATATTTTCTTTTTTAAAAATATATATATTTTATTGATTTTTTTACAGAGAGGAAGGGAGAGGAATAGAGAGTTAGAAATATCAAAGAGAGAAAGATCTATCAGCTGCCTCCTGCACACTCCCTACTGGGGATGTGCCCGAAACCAAGATACATGCTCTTGACCGGAATCAAACCTAGGACACTTCAGTCCGCAGGCCGACTCTCTATCCACTGAGCCAAACTGATTAGGGAAAGCCCAATATTTTCTTCAAAATCATTATTGACTCTATTTTTTACCATCTGTGCTGATTTGAGAGTGATCTAGATTTTTCTCCAGATTTTAACAGTGTCTACCCAACATCATTTAATAATAATCCTTAAGGTTTCCTGAGCCCTTAGTTCTCACATTGTGGAGAGCCCTGCTTGAAAAGAATTGCTTATGCAATCCTTACAGTATCTCTTTGGGGGTCCAGTTGGCATCCCCATTTTTCATACTGGGAAACTGCGTAAAAGTAAATTTTCCTGTCCAACGTCACTCAGTGAGTCAGGGGGCAGCCCCGGACTCTTCATTTAGTTTGTCTGATGCCAGAGTCTCCCCTCCAACATGCAGCTGCATCACATTTCTGGGAAACACCAGCCTTTTCTTACTGGTTTATTAAGACATTTTTATTTTACACTAAATTTCTTCAGTTCTGATATTTAGTTTTTTTACCACAGTGTATTAATTACTATGCCTCTAGCTTGTGTTTTAATGTCCATGCAGTATTCCTACTCTCATTTCTCTTTTAAAAATAATTTGTGGATACTTTTATGTATTTACATTTCTAGATAAAAGCCTGGTTACCAGTTTGCCATTTTCCCCTTTTCTAAATGTTTTTAATCATTTGGATTTAAACTGCATTTAATTTAAACATTATTTGAAGAGAAAGTGAAGTATTTATAAAAAAAGGAAATATCCTATTTAGGAACATTATATGTACCTCCTTTTATTCAGGCTTCCATTTATATACTTCAGTAAATCTTTAAAATTTCTTTATATGTGTCTTGCCATTATTTTGCTATATTTATTCTTAGATATTTTCTTTTTTTGGGTGTGCATGTCATCCTTGTACATGGGCCATGCTAATCTTTTCTGTATTGTTTCAACCAGAGTATACCCTGAGTGGCCAGATTATTATGATCTCTGAATGCATAATAATCTGGCCACTCAATGTATATCCTATATAATAAAAGGCTAATATGCAAATTGTCCTCTCGAACAGGAGTTCGACCAGCAAACAGGCCGGCCAACTGCCCATGTCCCCTCCCCCTGGCCAGGTTGGCCAGACCCCACCCATGCATGAATTCATGCATTGGGCCTCTAATACATTCATATCATAAATGTAAAAGATTGTTATATCTAGCCATCTTACTGAATGTTATTTCTGTAATTTTTGATATTGGTTCTTCAGGTAGACAGTTCACCTGCTAATAATCAAATTTTCATTTCATTATTTAAAACTTTTTTCTTTTTAATATACAGCTTCTGCTTATTTACTTATTTTTATTATCATTTTTTAAAATCCTCACATAAGGATATTTTTACATTGATTTTTAGAGAGAGTGGAAAAGAGAGGGAAAGACAGAGAGAGAAATGTCCATGTGAGAGAAACATTGACTGGTTGCCTCCTGCTGGAGCCCCAACCAGGGCCCGAGTCAGGGAGGAGCCTGCCACCAAGGTAAGTGCCCTTAACCGGAACCCAGCCTGGGACTGTTCATTCTGCAGACTGGCGCCAAACCAGTAAAGCTATTTCAAACTTCTTTATCCATTGCTTTGACTCCAGATTCTAGAACAAAGTTGACTATAAACCACGATAGAAGGAATTCTTGTATTTATATTGGTCAGTGTTTCACTTTTAATATTTGCTTTTGGTTTCTAAAATTAGGAGTCATCTCCGTTTGTACAGGTATGCTTTAGGAGAGTTTAGAGTACTACTCCAGTTCTGAAGAGACCATCGCTGAACAGGTGGTTACCTGGAGTACGTTCTGCCCGCTGTTGCCTTGCCCTGCCGAGACACTTGGCCTCCAATCAGTGGCAGGGATTTCCTCTTCATGCTTGGAGTTCCCAAAGTGTTTCCATTATGTGGGTGGTGTTTTTGCTCTCAGCTCCACTTGAGAGTTTATTTTTATGACTTTAAGTACTTATGGTTTAGCCTTGCATCACATTCGATTAGCTTCTTTGTTGTCCTTCAGTGGAGTGGAAGATCCTATGCTCAGAACCTTAAGAGCTTTGCTGGCATTGCTCTCAGGCACTTGTCTGCCACAGAAGTAGGAACGAAGGGACTGGGGTGGAGCTTGTGCAGTGCCTGTGGGTATCTCTCCCCCATCCTCACCCCTACCCCCCGCCCCAACACACACCCGGCCATCTTCTTCTATAAAGCTGGGTGGGGGCCTCACTAGGGCCTTAATGCAAGCTGCATTTTGGTAATTAGTGAGCTACTGCACCCATGGAAGTGACATCATGAAGTCGTTCTGTTTTCATTCTTGTGGTAAATTGCTTTCCATACACACTCTTCAGGGTTCCATTACTTTTGTGTTTTTTAGTTTTAGTTTGTTTCTTTTTTTTGGGGGGGGGGGAGGTCTATTACTTTTCTTTTTCTTTTTTTTTTTTTCACTTCAATTTTTATTCATTTCTATATGTCTCTCTGGTTTTCAGTATCTGGTTTGATAATGTTAAGACGTATTTAATCATAACATTGAGATTGATTAAGCTGATAGGTTGGCCACTTCTGATCTGTAAAAACAGCAAAATCTATGATCCAACTTAATATATTATTGGACAGATAGGTCTTTCCAAGTTTTCATTATCCTATATAATAAAGATGTAATGTGCAAATGGTCATTACCCCATGTACTAGTTTTACTCTAACTTCACCAATAGACGTTTATCATTTAAACTATTAACTTTAATAATGATAAGACATTAGCTTGTTATTTGTGCCATTTTATTACAGTTAACAATCATTTATTTAAGGGTTCATTGATGAATGGTATGTTTTTTTAGAAGTATGGTCTATCTGCACCCTTATTCCATTTTATTTTGGTGTCATTTTTTTAAAATAGTCCATTTGAAAGTTGTTTTTAATATACTAGACATTACCCTATCTTCAATTCCCTAGATTAAGTTCTTCATTTACATACATTTTATTCTCTAGATGACAATCAAAACAAAACACATGATAAAAAAGAGAAGAAGATGGTGGTTCAGAAGCCCCATGGTACTGTGGAGTACACTGTAAGTATAAATGGGAAGTATGAATATTTAATACTACTAGATTTATTTCTTTTTTCAAATATATTTTTATTGATTGCAGAGAGGAATGGAGAGGAGTGGAGAGGGAGGGAGAGATAGAAACACCAATGATGAGAGAGAATCATTGATTGGCTGCCTCCTGCATGCCCTACTGGGGATCGAGCCCAAAACTTGGTCATGTGCCCTTGACCTGAATCAATCCCGGGACCCTTCAGTCCGCAGGTCAGCACTTTATCCACTGAGCCAAACCAGCTAGGGAAAACAATGAAGATTCTTAAGACCTGTTCTAAGTTATTCTCTTCTCTCCATATTTCCCCCCTGGACAATCTCATGTAAGCCTGTGACTTGAATTACCTGTGATATACCAATGACAGCCAGTTTTAGGGCTCCCTCCCAGTCATGCTTAATGAGTTCTAGAACCATAGATTGAGTTGACTTCTCAACATATCTACTTAGACCTTCATGCTGGGTCTTTTCTTAAAGCAGCAATGGCTCCATCATCCATAGCTTTCTTACAAGCCAGAACCTTATCCTTGATATTTTCCCATTACTCTCCTTGTGTAGTCTTGCTTTTTGTAATCACCCAGCAAGTCTAGGCCAGATCTTTCCTCATTTTATTCTCTCATAGAATTATCTTTCTTCCATAGTTTATCTCACTTGAACATTATTGATTCACAAGTGTGGTTGTCATTTTAATGTCTGTCTTGTGCCTTAATTCATATATCCACTAGACACTAGGGGATAGATACGTGACCCCTTTTTGGCCACCATTGTATCGCAGCTGCTTGCAGGGTGCAGACCTCCGTACTGCGCAATCAGTAGCTGACTAGTGCTGTGCATGTGTTCATTACTGCGCCTCCACATTACGTGGCGCATACTCATCGCTCTCCCTGCACCCTGAGCTCCTGAAAGCCAGGAGCTGTTTCTGTTTATCCTAGGCCTGGCATAATGTGAGCCACTGGGTTATAGATCTGTTTCAATGGCATTACTGAGGAGTGTGCTGACTTCTAAGCGGAAATTAAGTGCTATTGCCATAGCCTGACTGTATTTTCATGATGTTTATTTAGTTTCCACCAGTTATTGGTGTGCACGCCAGGCTGGCTCTAAGGCAGGCAGCAGGACCAGACCCCTGCCTGGTGGTTCTTTGGGATGGTATATGTTCTCCAAGCTTCCGCCGAGTCACAGAGAAGAGCCCTGGCACAGGCATTTCTTTTTTTTCTTTTAATATATTTTATTGATTTTTCACAGAGAGGAAGGGAGAGGGATAGAAAGTCAGAAACATCGATGAGAGAGAGACATCGATCAGCCGCCTCCTGCACACCCCCTACTGGAGATGTGCCCGCAAGCAAGGTACATGCCCCTGACCGGAATCGAACCCGGGACCTTTCAGTCCGCAGGCCGGCGCTCTATCCACTGAGCCAAACCAGTCTCGGCCACAGGCATTTCTTGCTCAGTGCCCTGTGACCATCTCTAAACATCTTTCTGTGGTTTACAGGCTTAGTCCTTTCCAGGAAGGATTGGGGTGATTGTATAAGTCACATTACCACTGTGTTTACAGTATGTCATTGATGCCACAATGCCTAGCACAGTGCTCCAGGAGTGCTGGAGTGTTTGTCATTGATAACAATGGTCTACAGCTGTCTGTACATCCACAAGCCCCTCCAAGAAGTGATAAGTGGTATTTGTTTGGAGATGCTTCACACAGCATCACTGAACAGTGCAGTGAGAGTCCAGATAAACTCCACATTAACTCATATCAACAGGTGGTCACATTAGTAATGTGGAGATGCCTACCTGCTTGGTTTATGTTATGGATATTAGTTTTACTTGGCAAGTTATTTTGTGTACTTTATTGGAAATAAAAAGCCATTTATAACTTCGTATTTAGAGAACCATGCTACTTCTTACTAGATTGCTTATATTGCTCTCGATCTGTCAATATTCAAGCATTCCGATAAGTTTCAAATACTTAATGATGATCAGAATCCCTGCAAGGATCTGTGACTTGGTTCTCTATGTATGTTTTATCCCTATGTCGTAACTCTAGGTTGTTAAAGTCTCTCCTTTCCTTAACTCTCTATACACAGTATCTTCTACAATTTTTTTTTCATAAAAATATGAAGTGCTGTCAAGTAGAAATTATGATTCTCTCTCTTTGGTGGATGAAGAACCCGAGACCCACAGAGGTTAAGCAAATGACCCAAGGCCACACAGCTAGCACGTGGAAGATCTGGAATTCAGGGCCAACAGTTTGGGCTGTAATCTGTATTATCAGTCTGTGACTTGTATTGACTGTAAATTCTGAAAATTGCTGGATTTACATGTACAGGGGTGGGCAAAAGTAGGTTTCCAGTTGTAATACAAATACAGTGGTACCTCGAGATATGAGTTTAATTCGTCCCGTAACCTTGAGGCGTGGGAAACTATGAGACGCTCAAGTCGCGGTAAACTGGTAGGTCGTGTGCAGCCGGCCGATCCGCGCGATTACTCGTATCTCAACTATTGCTCATATTTCAAAACAAAAATTGTTCGCAAGACGGCTCGTATCTCAACAATCTCGTATGTTAGGGTACTCGTATCTCGAGGTACCACTGTAAATAATACAATCTTCTATAATAATAAAAGGGTAATATGATAATTAGATTGAAAGTCCTTCCTGGCATCCTTCCAGACGCAGGCAGTGCTCAAGCAAAGCCCAGGTCCCAGGTGCCTGGCGGCAGTGTCTGGAGGGAAGCAGCTTGGGTCCCAGGTGCCGGAGAGAAGCCAGGGCTGGCAGCCAGGGGAAGGAAGGCCTACACTTGCATGAATTTCTGTGCATCATGCCTCTAATTAATACATAATAAATACAAAAATAAACTCTTTCACATACAACTATAAACTACTTTTGCCTACCTTGAACTATATAAATATCTAATATTGGAAAATATATCTATTTAAACTTTATTTTCCATTTTTTAGTACAGACAATTTTGCTCAAGGTAGAAGTTAGAGCATATGTGGTTAAGTTTTCAATGATTTAAAAATATGTATTTATATCCTAACTTTTTCTAGGAATGCTTTCAAGTAATTTTCGTGTCACCTGTACCTGTGAGTTTGATTGGCCTGAGACAGTTTATCTGGTTGGTGGGGTTTTGATGGAGGGCAGTGGTGGGTTTGATTCTTTGCATCAGTTCACAGCCTCCTGCAGTCATATCAAATCCCCACCTAACCCAAGGCTCCCCTGGTGGAGACAGCTCTGCGCACAGTGCTGAAGGTGGGCGTGTCTCCGTGATGGTCCCCAGTGTGACCTCCCACTAACAAGGTCCATCCCATGGTCCTGGAAGGGAGACTGAACTGACCAGAGGTGGTGACTTCCTTTTCTTGGGCGGAGCTTTCTTTACTGTGAAGTTTCACATCTTCCCACTGCCCTCTTTATTCATGTTCTCTTTGTGTTAGAGAGAAAAGGGCATCATCTATCACAGTTTGTAGACTTATGGATTAACACTCATTTGTCTGACGGGGAAGTTGTCTTCATTTTCAATGACAGTGAACAGTTATTGATAGTTAACCTAGATTTCTTTCAGCTTTGGACTGTATTCAGGCGTAAGATGTCTGAGTACCTTTTATGTGTCAGGCATGGTGGCGGGAAATGGCCATTAACAGCCCACCGTGCAGTAGCCTGTAGTACAGGGAAGAGACTGGCAAGTGGTCAGAAAGCTGAGAAAGTAAGTAGTCCCATTTCCCCGATGGGTGGTACCGTGTGCGTGTTTTATTTCCTTTCTTCTTCCAGTTTGGTATTGTACCTCACGGACCTCTGCTCCGTACACCAAAGTTGTGCCAAAGAAAGTTTAGATATCTTTTAGTAAACAGTGCAATTGAGGATAAAGGAGCCCAGAAATGAATAACATGTAAGACATTCTTCCTTAAAACTTGAGAATGAGCCCTGGCTGGTTAGAGCAGTGGTTAGAGCATCAGCCAGCCGACCGAAGGGTTGTGGGTTTGATTCTGGTCAAGGGCACATGCCTCAGCTGTAGGATCAGTCCCCAGCCCCAGTGGGGGCGCCTGCGGGAGGCAACCAACCAATGTGTCTCTTTCACATCGATGTGTTTCTCTCTGTGTCTCTCCCCCTCCCTTCCACTCTCTCTCAAATTCAGTGGAGAAAATACCTTTGGGTGAGGATTAACAAAAACAAACAAATGCATACGTAAATAAGTAAAAAAGAATTGAGAATGTATTCATTCTTTTTCATAATATGTCTGATGTATTAGTTTTTATTCATTCTATCACAGATAGGTTGTTGTCTATCAGAAGGAAGTTTTTTTGTTCTGTTTTGCTGTATATATTGAATCTTGTCTGTTGCATTATTCTAGGCTGGAAGCCAGGACACCCTAAACTCCATAGCGCTGAAATTTAACATCACTCCCAATAAACTAGTGGAAATGAATAAGCTTTTCACACATACTATTGTTCCGGGCCAGGTAATGACTTTCTTGTTGCATATTACTTTCAAAATTTTACATTTATTGCCATCTTTAATGCCTCACTATGGGTGTCTCAGGGTTATCATCAGTGATAATGGGCATTGGGTTGAAATTCTGAAAGCAGTACTTAGGAACTGTTCGGTGAGAAGAATGCTTTACAAATAATTATCACAGTTTCCTTAACTATTACTAATTTAAATTATAGATTTCCCCCCACCCCCAAGAAGGGCATCAAAAAAAGTTTTTCCTATAGAATATCACACAGATTTTCTTAGAATGTTTAATTTAGAATTGCAAGTTTTAGTGTAGTCCACGCCTGGGATATATGATGGCCATCATTTTATTTTAAATTAGGCATAATTTTTTTTGGTCATTTTTGTTTTGATTTAATACCCTTTTGACAAAAATAGTCAATTTAGCCAAAGGCAGAGACATTCATTCAGCAAGACCATCAAGAAAAGGCCACAGAATTTTTTTCCAGAATGTTAGTACTCTCTTTGTTAAACTAGATGGAAGTCACAAATTGTACAATTGTGCCATTCTTGATTAATCCAGCAAAATTTTAAAAATATTTTCTGTGTGGTAAGATATTCTTGTATTTCTATTTAAAAACTCTATTTAGACAGTCAGTGTAATTGACCCAGTCGTTGGCAGATCCGAGCTGAGGCCAAGTTTTCAGTCCCATCCATAGACCTGCTTGGTTGCCATGAGCACATTCTGGTTCCATTGTTGACTTCCTAGAGCATCTTCCTGCATCTCTACGTTTTAGTGACATTTCGTTCTTTCAGGACAGATGCTGCTCCTTTAAGTAGAACTTCATTCAGGTGGTGATGGTGATACTGTTACGTGCAAATTTTTTCAAGGGAAGCACATGAAGCCAGCCGGCCATCGTTGGCCAGTTTGTACTGTTGTGCTTTTGGTATTTATGTCCTGGTCAAAAGGGAAATCAGGATACTGCCGGTACCAGCTAGTTGAGGGGAAGGAAATATGCATTAGTACTTTTAAAAAATTAATAAATTTTCACCTTTAGGAAAATTAATGGGGTATTGCTGCATAATGTGTAATTATTATAGTTTATAAGAATGATAAAAAATATATATATTTCTCATATACATGGGGAGGGGGGTGGCAAAAGTAGATTTGCAATTGTGAGTTTACTTTTTTATTATTTATTTATTGTATTTATTATCATTATTATTATTGTTGTCATTATTATTATTAACCTATTTTTGCCCACCTCTGTATTTGGTCTTCCACAATTCCTGGTTCATAGCTCCCAAAATCCTTGGAATTTCCCAAGTGTTTCAAGTGATGAGGGTGTCTTGTTTTGTTTTGAGGTGACTTTTGGAAGCACCTAAGGATGGCAGCTGGTTGCCAGGAGACAGTCATGTTATTAGAGGGTAGAAACTTTCAGTTGATTGTTCCCCTCACATCCCCACCCTTACCTCCAGGGAGAGGAGAGGTGCTGGCCATTGAATCAATCACCAATGGGCAGTGATTTGTTTAGTCATGAATGACTGTGTAATGAAGCCTCCATAACAACCCAAGATGACAGGCTTAAGAAGAGCTTCCAGGGTGATGAACATGTGGAGATTTGGGGAGTGTGGTTAGCCCATAGAGGGGATGGAAGCTTCCTTCCCTTGCCCCCTACCTTGCCCTATGCATCTCTTCCAGGTGGCTGTTCCCGAGTTACAACTTCCATGAGTTGTCTCCTTAAATTAGTGACCTAGTAAGTTACATGTTTCTGTGAGTTCTGTGAGCTATTTTGGCAGAATAATATTGAACCCAAGGAGGTGTTGTAGGAACCTCTGATTTATAGCCAGTTGCTCAGAAGTATAGATGACAACCTGGATTTGCAGTTGGCATCCTGAGTCAGAGGGGCTCATTGGAACCTCCAGTTGGTCAGAAGCATGTGGCTGATATCTGAAGTGTGTGTGTGTGTGTGTGTGTGTGTGTGTGTGTGTGTGTGTGTGTGTGTGTGAGTGTGTGTGTGAAGAGGGTGTGCAGTCTTGTAAGGCTGAACCTGTAACCTGATGCTATTTGTGGGTAGATAGTGTCAGAATTGTGTTGAATTCTTGGAACCCTGATGGTGTCTGAAAATTGTTGGTGGGGACCCCTGCCTTACACATTGAAAATGGGTCCAGGAACCCTTTTTCTTATATAACTGATTTATAGGAGAGACCCTCGGGGCATGTATTTACTAATTCAAAGCTAGAATTTATTAGAGCACAGTAAAAAATTCAGGCTGACTCACTATTCTTTTACTCTCTCCATAAACAGATAGTTTATTAGTACTTGATTAAGGTTTAGTAGGCAACAAAGGTGTATTAGGACTATTAAAATATGCCTACTGTAAGGATGACAGTACTAGGAATAGGCACTCTAGTAGTATTAACCCACACACCATATTCACCAGACCTTGCTCCTTCAGATCACCACTTGTTCTGATCGATGGCACACACACTTTCTGAGCAGCACTTTTTTCCACGTAGGAAAAAGTGGAAAATTGGGTCTCTGAATGGTTTGCTTCGAAACAAGAAGAGTTTTATTGGGACTGAAAGATGGGGAAAATGTGTAGCTAGTGATGGACATGACTTTGAAGAAAGCACTTTTGAGGTTTCTCTTGAAATTATCGTGTTTTCATTGATGACAAAATCCACATTATTAACCGGTACACCTGGTAGACCAAAAGGTACCATGCCTCATTAAAAGAGTTTTGAATGACAAGATCATAATAACATTTCAGAACCAGATTTTTATTTTTGTTTCTAGGTAATTGAGACAGTGATGGAAGGCAAAGTATTGAGATTAGTGATAATACATTGTATAGTTTATCATAAAAGGACCTCACTACATTATCACTCAGGGCTTGCTGGGAGTTAGCAAACCTGGGTTTGTTTTTGTCTCTTCCTAACACAGGTGTTATGTTTTGAAGCGTACCGTGGACTGCCATGTACTGTGCTTTCCAGGCTGCCCTGGACCCACCTGCTTCACATGGCTTGTGCAGAATACTCGCGCACCTTGCTCTGCACTTTGCAGAGCTTCTGTAGTGTCTGTAGGTGTGTTCGGTGCTCTTGGCACTGCACACGTTCATATTGCTGCATACTGTTCCACCGATTAGTCTGAAGCCCTCAAGTTGCTTGTGAGTTCGGTGAAAGCCAGCAAGGTCTTAGTGGTACACTTCACATGATGCCATGTGGAGAGTAACTGCTCTATTCATCGCTGAGGGTTTGCCTGATTCTCAGTACTCACCTTGGGTTTTCTCTCTCATTCTCAGGTTCTCTTTGTGCCAGATGCCAACTTTCCCTCTAGTACCTTAAAGTTATCATCTTCCAGCCCTGGTGCTACTGTCTCTCCTTCATCATCGGATGCAGAATATGACAAACTACCTGTATGTATGCCATTCATGGACTGAAGTGCATATTTTTGTATGAACTTATAAATATAGACTAGCCAGGGTGTCCCCAAAAATGTAAACACATTTTGTATTATTATAAAGTCAGTGTTTATTAACGTACAGTTCATTTTCAAAATTTAAGAGAATCTGCAGAAAATGAATCCTTTATTTTGTCAATGCCTGTTTTCAAACTGAAGACCATTCTGGTCCACACACTGCTGATAGCACGAAGCAGTGGAATTGCAAAGATCAAGAATCATTTCGTTCGGTATTTGTGCATCTGCAATTTATTGACTATTGCCAGTTTTGCACTGTAAACTTTAATTTTTATGTGTCCCCATAAAAAAATAAAAGTCTAGTGGCACTTTAGGATAAATTTCTTTGTTCAAAGCTTAGACGGACTTCATCCTTTATTTCAAATCATTTAAACCTGAAAAGGAGCGTAAATGAAGTGAGTTGGCAGCCATTAAAGAGTGTATGCATTTTGGGGGGACACCCTACATGTTCCATGTTCTTTTTCTTAAGATTTCAACTTAAATTTTCCCCAGGGGAGCGGAGTTAAGTGTAACGTGTTCTTAATTGAGAGAATGCATTTTATCCAGAAGAAACCTGTTCTCAAAGGCAAAACACGTGCCTTGTTTACATAGTTACGAAGTTAAAGACTCACCAAAACCAGTAGTTTGGTTGTACTACTTTTATTCCCTTTTCTAAAGAAATTGAACCCTGAGTCAAATGTGAATTCTTTTATTTAGGTTATTTTCTAAGATATTGGATGAGCCATTTTATTATGGGTTCATAGATATGCACTTTTTACAAATTTTCAGTTAGATTGACATACTTGTTATATATACCGTATGTAATATTTTTGAATGACAAAAGACATTTGCCTTACTTACGTTTAAGTTAAATAGAAGCAGGCTACTTACAGGGAACTTATGGGGCTTGATTTATATAAGAAATCTGTTTTGAAAAATTGCTTCTCTTTGATTTTGGAAATTTTTGCTTTCTAAAGGACGCTGACTTAGCAAGAAAGGCCATAAAACCCATTGAAAGAGTCTTATCTTCTACTTCGGAAGAAGATGAGCCTGGTGTGGTAAAGTTTTTAAAAATGAACTGTCGGTACTTCACCGATGGAAAGGTATGTGGCGGTGTAATTTGTTTCCTTTTCTTGGAATCTGTGGAAAACTAAGCTAGCTTTTAAATAACTGAAGGCAGGCTACCTCACACTACCTCACCCCGTTTCAGCATAAGATTTCACAAGTGCCCATTTGTTTTCCCCAGTTGAATGCCTGGCCTTTTACTTGTTGAGGGAAATGTGATCAGTGAATGGAAATATGCTTCTTTGTGACCCTGGATTCAGCATTTTCTTTTCCGTTCTTGGCCTCTGAATTGTTAGGGAGATAGTATAGTATATGTTTAACAGCAAATGATGGAGTCCCACCCATTGAATTTAAGTGTCAACTCTGCCACCCATTAGCTCTGAGACCATGAGCACAGTGTTTAAATTCCCTGAGCTTCCATCTTCCTCATTTATAAAATAGGAACAGTAATAAAATTTAATTAGTGGGGTTATTGCAATCAGAAGGGGAAATTCATATGAAGAGTTTAATATCTAACCTGGAAAATGGTGACTTCTCCACCCTTCTGCCAGAGATGCTGGTATTAAAATGTCTGCTGTCATGTGTTTAGTTTTTTGGTGTTTGGGTTTGTTTTTTTTTTAATACAAAGAGCAAATCCAACTTTAGTAAGCCTCTGAAGAAATGGTTATGTTGATAAAATGGAATTCTTATCCCCATAGAAGAGATGTTATGGTAGGTTCCAAACAGCAGGAAAATGCGGTATTGATATAGACTTAGAACCTTTTCAGTCCAGAACAAGTAATGCTTGAGATGCATTACTTTTTGCAAAGATTACTGCATTCATTAAGAGTACAAAATAAATTGTTTTCCTAAAGGGAGTCATCTGTCTCCTCCTCTGTTTGGTGGCTAATATCCCTGTGGCCATCTATAATATAAAATGACCAAGCTTCAGACTTTTAAATTCCCACAAAACGGTTTTTGCTTGGAATTTCCATAGTTCAGCTTATATGCACTTCTGCAAAAATGTTATATTCCTGTTTGTGTCCAGTTTTCCTGGATGTGGGCTTTCTAAACATTTGAGAGAGAAATACCAGGACCGTTCTTGGCACCGTGACTCAGAGACAGCTGCTCCCTTAGCACAGTACCGTACACTTGTTGGACACATGGCGAATACACGCTGAGTGAATTGCAGAGCACCCGGTTCCCCATCGGGAACGCATCTGGGACTTCCCCTCTCATTTTACAGACGGGAATTGGGGAACCTGAAACTCATGTGTGTAACCCAAGATCCCACCACAATTATACCGGAGCAGCTGCGCCAGAAGCAGGCTCTGGTTGATTGCCACCGATTTTCTCTGCCTCACCACACAGGACCCAACACTCCATTTCTCCAGTGTTTTTTCTTTATTATTATTAAATATATTTTATTGATTTTTTTACAGAGAGGAAGGGAGAGGGAAGAGAGTGAGAAACATCAATAAGAGAGAGACATCGATCAGTTGCTTCTTGCACGCCTTCTCCTGGGGATGTGCCCGCAACCAAGGTACATGCCCTTGACCGGAATCGAACCTGGGACCTTTCAGTCTGCAGGCAGATGCTCAATCCACTGAGCCAAACCAGTTTCGGCTCTCCAGCCCTCTTAAAGGGGACAGAACTGTCACGTAGGATTCTGTGGTTCACCCAAGTCAATGAAGTGACAGCATGAGTTCATGAAAGCTCCTGGGATGGTTGCATTCATGCCTGTAATGATTCTGTCCTGTTCATTTGTCCTCCAGGGTGTGGTCGGAGGTGTCATGATTGTCACTCCTAACAACATCATGTTTGATCCTCACAAGTCCGACCCCCTGGTCATTGAGAATGGGTGTGAGGAGTATGGCCTCATTTGCCCCATGGAAGAGGTGGTTTCCATTGCCCTCTACAATGACATTTCCCACATGAAGATCAAAGATGCCTTGCCATCGTAAGAGACGTTTCTTATTTATCAGCGAAAAAAAAAAGGGGGGGTGGGCAGAGGTTCTTGGGAGAATTAAATGCAATTAAAAGGTGAGAGCGTTGGCAGGAGCAAGAGACTGTGTGGAGGTGAATTTGAAGGCGGAGATTTGTGCACTAATAATAGAAAGGGAAGGTACATCGTCACAGAAAGATTTCTCTCCTTGTGAAATTGTGTTTGATGATCCAGGATACAGGGCTAATGCCATAGCTGGAGAGAGAGAAGAGTTAAGAATTGACTGCTAATGTGCTGAAATTATTTCCGACTTGTACATTGATTCCTGCCTTGGAGGCAGATATATAAAGACATTTCAGTCTAATGAACAGTGAGCCAAATCGGTTGTATGAGTGGAATCAGTGTGAAATGAACTTAGTATTGTTTATTATTGGCTCAGAATTCCATCACTTGTTTAAAAGTTTAAAATAGCTTAAAATTTTATTATTACTAAAAATTGCCTGGTAAAACAACTACAAATTAGTCGCAGTGTGCAAATAGTTTTTAAGTGTGCATTTGTAAAATCTCTCCCTCCTCACTTTGAGGGCTTTGTATTTTTTTGTGTAGGACATTTTGCAACTCCAGCTGCCACAGAAAATAGGAAGGGAACAACTGAAAGGATTATCGATCATTATTAGGTTCCTGGCTGAGTCTGGAAAACATTAATCAAAAGCAGATTTGGTTGACACAACTATGTACTTTGCCCCAGCAGTGTTTGGCAGCTGCAGTGCAAAAAAACCCCCAAAAACAAAACAATAACAACAAAAAACAGATGACCAAATTAATCTCAGCTCGGAACAGGTAGAATAAGAAGGGAGGGGTAGACAAAAATCGTAGTACAGGAGGCTGATTAGAGTGTAATCAAACGTATTCTTTCTGGGGGTCAAGCTAGGTAAATAAGGAAGCAATGAGAAAGCGGTTTGGATGAAAATGGAGGAAAGTTTTGCTTATACACCAAGTGTGTGAAAGGTGGGTTTCTTTGTTGCAGGACTTCCTGTAGCCTTTAATACGAAAAATTAAATTTTGGTCCTAATATGGCAAGGGTACCACATTACACATTTGTTTGAATCTAGGATTGAAGCATCTTGAACATCTGAATGCTAGTGTTGGGCAGCACATTTCTGTGTATGCAGCTTCCTGCGGTACCGACATTGTCATTCATTTTTTAGCATGTGGCACTTAGGGACTCAGCCAATGCTTATTGAATTAAAGTGAGTTGTGAATTAAAGAGGCTCTTTAAAGCACTTGTCAGAGTCTAGCAATTATATAGGCTCTTATTTTCTATTGGGAAAAGCATGGATGTTCCGTGCAAGCGATTTATTAAATAACTGGGGAGACAGTCTTGTAACTTGAGAATTTCGTGGTCCTTTGTTGTTTTATTGTCATAATTATTTCAAAGGTCAGAATAATAAAGTATTACCTGAATATGATCTAGCTTTTTTTAGAAAATAAAATGATTTCCGAAATCTGAGATTTAATTATTTTTAGAAAAGGTTTTTTTATCTCTGTGTTTTAACACTAAGGTAAGTGAAAACCTACTTGAGACACATAGATTACTCAACATATTTCCAGTCATACGTTAATATGTGTGGGTTTTTTTAAACAATTACTTTAAATTTTGGAAAACATGTTTAAGCAATATTTTTTTATAACTCAAACTGCGTAGTAAGGAAACATAAATTGATTGCAGCTCATAAACCAACTGTCCATTACCATAAAATAAGATGGTAATGGTTATAAAATAAAAGAGTTAAGAAATTCAAGCTTAGCTAAGAAATGTAAACTAAGTATTATTAGTAAGTTTCAGCTCGTAAACCAACTGCCCATTACCATAAAATAAGATGGTAACGGTTATAAAATAAAAGAATTAAGAAACTCAAGCTTAGCTAAGAAATGTAAACTAAGTATTCTAAGTAAGATTTTATTTGGTTTCTTTACTTTTCTATACATTTTTAAGTTATAAAATGGAACAGGTACTATATATTCACGCTAATAGTAGGAGCTTCCTCTTGTTCCTTTGGGGATAGAAGGGTGTCTGTTTTGGGAAGCATTACCTCCTAAGTCATGAAACCCCAAATTAGGATCAGCCACTTTATAGGATGGTTAAATGTATAGCTCCTCAAGGAGCCATTCAGAATTAACGTAGTTGGTTTACGTACTATTTTATAAAAAGGAAAAGTTTTAAATATTTAAGGACGCTTAGTCATAGTACTAAAACCTTTCCTCTTTTTCGTGAAAATCAGAAGCATTATTTCACCACTGGAAGGCTGGTGGGAGACATCTCCATGCTCATTATTGACCTCCAGAACCCTCCATGTCTTCGAGCAGGATATGCAGCTTCCATGGTCCTTTGTTTTGCCACCTCTTACGCTTCATTTTGAAGTTAATTTTAAAATTTTCATTTTCTTATTCTGAAATCATTGAAACATGTTTAAGTTGCCGTCTATTTATGTTTTGGTTTCCAGCTGGGTTTTGTTTTGGTTTTTTGCTTTTCCGCCCGTTTGTTTTTGTTTCGCTTTTTAACATTCCATGTGCACCCCACCATTTTTCCCTCAACAGTGACCTACCTCAGGATCTTTGTCCTCTGTACAGGCCTGGAGAATGGGAAGACCTGGCTTCGGAAAAGGATATCAACCCCTTTAGTAAGTTTAAATCCCTCAGCAAGGAAAAACGGCCGCACAGCGGAGAGAGACCCATCATTTCAGATTCCAGACCCACCAGGCCTTTGGAGAAACCTACAGAACACACACACGCGAAGCCCCCCGACAGCTCTGGGTCAGGCCAGCTCCAGGACCTGGAAGCCTCTGCGGAGGCAACCCAGGGGTCTCCCACAGCAACTCCAGCCAGCAGGCAGCCTCCGGGCCCTCCTACTGAGTTCAAGTCCATGGCCAAAGAAAGTTCCCCTGTAGGAGAAGAAGATGACTTCGTTGACTTGGATGAACTGCCCTCGCAAAATGATGGCAGTGGGATGGACAAAAGAGATAGCTCGAAGGAGCGCCTTTCTCTCCACCCGGAGGAGCAAAGGAAGGCTGAGTCCCAGGCCATCCGTCCTGCGAGGGACGTGCAGGCGCCGTCAGCCCTGAGCTTGTCAGGGACAGAGAGCGATGCTGAGCTGAAGGGGGCCCTGGATTTAGAAACGTGCGAGAAACAAGATAAAATGCCCGAGGTGGACAAGCAGTCTGGTTCCCCCGAGAGCCAGGTGGAGAACACATTGAACATTCACGAAGATCTAGATAAAGTTAAACTCATCGAATACTACCTAAATAAGAGCAAAGAAGGGTCGCCTGATGACGTGCAGAAGGCAGAATTGGGGGATGGCCAAAGGACTGAGCCAGGGGGGATAGACATCACTCTCAGTAGGTCTCTTCCCCAGGCCGGTGAGCCCCCGACGGAGGGCAGTCAAGAGCCGGATAAGAACCGGGTGAAGGAGAGAGCGCCCCATCCCCTACAGCTGGGCTCGTCCACAGAAGAAGATGTGCGTAAAGAGTCTCTAGGCAACTCTTTGGAGGCTGCCCTGGACAAAAGCTGCCAGGGCGCGCACACGGATAATAAGTCTGAAATCGAGTTGTGGCTGTTAAAGAGGATTCAGGTACCTATCGAAGGTAAGCCACTTCTGTTTGCTGTCCTTCTGTTCTGTCGTGGAGACGGCCTTTCTTAAATAAGCACATGCACAAGTCGTACAATCATGTGAGAGCAGTGTGTTCTCAGTAGAGCATATATTTACTGATAAATTAATACTTGGGAAAATTAGCAATATATGCTATCTAATTTGGAACTTGAAATAGGGCAGATTTCTATTTCAAAAGTAGTTTGCTTTTTTTTTTAATCTATCAAGTAAATTTCCTGGTTGATACTGAATTTCTAAATCTAAAGGAGTTTAAAATATTTTTGAAGATAGTTCTAAACTGTTGCCTCTGGTGTGACTGGATTCTCAGGATTATTCTTGTATTTTTGCCCGGCTGGCATGGCTCAGTGGTTGAGTGATGAACTATGAACCAGGAGGTCACGGTTCGATTCCCGTTCAGGGCACATGCCCTGGTTGCGGGTTGTGGGCTCAATCTCCAGTGAGGGGCATGCAGGAGGCAGCCAATCGATGGTTCTCTCTCATCATTGATGTTTCTATCTTTCTTCCCTCTCCTTTCCTCTCTGAAATCAGTAAAATAATATATGTTAAAAAAAAGTATTCTTGTGTCTTGTCACAGTTGCCCACTGGTTGGTGTTATGTTGTTTTTTTTGCTTATTCCCAGTACATAGCATCTCATGTGCTGTAGATGGAGCCGAAATGTCCAAAGCTTTCTCCTTTTTGTTCAAGAAGCTCCTTTTGTCCTCTGAAATTTATAATTAGTCCCAATGGGAAGATGATGTGTGATGTGTCCGCCATATGTTTTGACTTTTCATCACTATGAGGGGATTAAACGCTATTCTCTGTAAGGTGAAAGGTTTTGCTGCCACCAATGTTGTCAGTACTGAGGAAGGTATTTTGCCTGTGTGATTCAGATATACTTCCTTCAAAAGAAGAGAAAAGCAAAACCCCACCCATGTTCCTGTGCATCAAAGTGGGAAAACCGATGAGGAAATCCTTCGCCACACACACGGCAGCCATGGTCCAGCAGTATGGCAAGCGAAGGAAGCAGCCCGAATACTGGTTCGCAGTTCCTCGGGAGAGGTGAGTGTGGGCCGGCATGGCAGATCTGCTGGTCGGTTAGACCTAACTGCATCGTAAGGTTTTTTTTGTTTTGTTTTTAACTTAATCTTAAAATACTTCATTTTTATTCCTAAATCAGAGATTTCTCTTGTACATTTTAGAATTTCTAGAAGAATATTATTTGGGTTTAGCTTTCTGCTACAAGCCTTCATAGAACTGCGTGCTGAACCACTTTCATAACTTCCTGAGCAGTTGAATTTTAAATGAAGGAAGGGTTACTAGTAGATATTTTTCAAGTGCTGGTAATTGGAAGCGTTTTTCCGTTGAGAAGAAAGGAATTCCATGGAGCAGATCCACACCCTCTAAGTGGCATAGAGAGGCCTGAGTGTAATTTTTAGAGAGCTCATTATTCTGGGGAACTGAGGATTGCTTTGGCCTTGTGGAGGGCGTGTCTGTGACTCAGCAGCTGGAGAAATGTGGCATGAGATCGCGTGGATGGGTCGAGGGAATGCACACCTCCAGAGAGATTTATATTATAAAATTGCCAAAGGAAAAGTGTTATTGATTGTGTCACAGTCCAGGATGGCAGGTAGTGGCATAGGAATTCTTCAGCGGTGCATCACTGAACATATTTTTATAATAAAAATAGGAAACATTATTTTCAGGAAAAATGATTCTCCTTTTTTTTCTTTAAATGTGGTAGAATAAAAAGATCTTTATAAAGGCCTTGCAGTTGGTTTTTAAAATTGTTAAACCCGCACATATTTCTTTTTCCTAATTATTCATCCAACCTCATCATCGGGGCAGACATTTTGGCACACACCTGCCAAGAACACACATACTCGGCAGGCTTCCTTGAGTATGAATTCCTCATAAAGCAAAATTAATTTCCAAGCAAGGGTACACTTTTGGGATGATGAGAACTCAGAATGAGAATTCTCATCAGGAATTACCTCATTTTAATAAATTATAATTTACTCTGGAAAAGAAATAGGATTAAAGTGTTTGGAAAATAGGATTTTAATTAATGAATTCACGAATAATATCTTTTTGCTGTTTTAGACTCAAACCCACGTTAACATCAACATTGAACAATTTGTTTTGTATTTATATTCTCTACCTATGCCTGCAATCCCCACAGTATCTCATTGAAACTATTAAACAGGGATACTGTGACGATAAAAAGAAAATGTGTCCTTTGTTGTTATTTTAAAATGTTTCAACAGAAGCAGTATAAATGTGTGAAGCCCCGTTAAAATCAGTGTTTGAAAATCAAGTGTCACAGCTAGATAGTTCCTTAGAGATTTCAGCCAATTCCTGATTTTTTAGATCTAGAAAACAGCACTGAAACTCTCAGCCACATGAATTTCCAGAGTCTATCAGAAATACTACTTACTATATATGCCACTTTTTCTCTGGGGAAATGTATTACGGGAAGGGGACTCTTCTAGAATAATTAGAGCAGTCTCACACATGTAGTTAATCCTATGGTCATTCTTTAACCAGAAGAAATCTGTAATGCTGAAGTAGTATTTCTCTTTGACCTTTCATGCAAGTAGTTTGGGTGAGCTTTTTAAAGTAGGTTACTTGTTAAATTCTATTATACCATATTTTATCCTGTCCTTGACTTATTTGGCTAGCAAATTACTTGGCAACACTTCATTTTCTTTCTTGAACCAACTATTAATTAACCAAAGATTGTCTGGGGGGCATTATATCTCACAGTGTTAATGATGGGTTCTTTGTGTAGATGTTTGGCAATTTTTGTTTTAATTGCTCCTTTGTGCATTCCCAATTCTACCTACCCTAAAGGGAGCCACATTGTAATTTAAGACTGGAAAAGACGGAGAAAGCCTGTAGTTGATTCCCACCCAGAACTCCAAGTACATAGCAAGAAATTTATGTTTATGTTTGATTTATGAACTTCTTCAGGATTTAAGACTCAACCAAGTCCTTAAGGAGCCAAGAAGTGGCATGCAGTGATTTCTTACTCTGATGATGATTTCTGATTCCCTTGCTGCTTGAAACTGAGTGTTTCTGCTTAATGGATCCTTGCATGCACTGGAGTGTTAGTAGCAGAGAGAAGAATCATCCTAGTAGTGGCTCTGGAGAAAGCCCCTCTATTGGCTGTGAAACAGCACCAGGTGTTGGACATGGGCTCTGCAACCTCAGTACAGTGGTACTTCAAGATACGAGTTTAATTCGTTCCGTAACCTTGAGGCGTGGGAAACTATGAGATGCTCGAGTCGCGGTAAACTGGTGGGTCGTGTGCAGCTGGCCCATCTGCGCGATTACTCCTATCTCAAATGTTGCTCGTATTTCATAGCAAAAATCGCTCGCTCGATGGCTCGTCTCTCAAAAATCTCGTATGTTAGGGCACTCGTATCTCGAGGTACCACTGTACTTGGGTTCTGGCTCAGAAATCATTCAGAGCCAAGACTCAGACTATAAGAGGAAGTTTATTTAGAAAGTCAGAGAGGCAAACAAGTAAGTCATAGAAGAAATGGGCTCAGGAAATGAGTTTTAGAGGCAAAAGAAGAGTCCTTGGAGCTTGCTTGGAGGGTGCGGGGGAGAAGTAGGGGAGAGAGAGAGAGAAAGAAGAAGAAGGAAGAGGAGAAGGGGAGGGAGAGAAAGAGAGAACATGTAGGATCCCTGTCTTAAGGGCTTTTATCGATACGTTTTTGGGGGATACCCTGTATATATGAAATTCTTAAAAATTCTAAAATGCCATGTTTTTCGAATCAACTTTTAATTAAGATTATCAAGCCCTTTTATTTGTAAAGGATAGTTGTATTTTGTATCTGTCCACATTTAGAATAAATATATGTTAAATTTATTGTTTTAGCAAGCCTGATATTTCCTTACATGTCAAGAATAATTAAAGTTGCCAAGCACTTTTAAATAGTTGGGTTTTTTGATGCTTTCCCAAAATCAAAATGAGTAATGGACCCATGAGCCCACAGGTATCTGTCCTTTTGAAAGGTGCTGTCCATATTTTATATATACAGGGGTAGGCAAAAGTATGTTTACAGTTGTACAATAATAAATCCTACAAGAATGCATTGTTTTGTGTATTCACATGGTAAATCTTTTTTTTTTTTTTCCCAAACCCTGTATTTTTCAGATCCAATTTGTGAGCATTAGCAGTACTTGCTGCCGTGTGTAAGAGCAGGCAGTTGAAGCTGTTAATTACACTTTTTATTTAGGCTGACAATGCAGTCGCAAAGGGATTCTTCATACACTCAAAGTCATTTTCTTGGTTAATGAGGGAATGGAAATTTGCAGTATCCCCAAACTTATTCATCTCCTTGGATTTTTCTCGCTAAGTGTGTCTCAGGGATTATGGGCAGAGGAAGTGACTGACATTTGATGGGTGACACCCCGTGTATGCTCATTAATTGAATGGAGAGTGATCTATTCAGAATTGTATGGAAACAAAGAGCTTGACTAAAACGTCCTTTTTCTGATAGAAGATGTTTTAACCTAGTTGCAGGCTGGTTCTAGCATGGGCTCATTATTAGAATGAACTTTTATGTGCTTTACAGGTTATCTGGCCAAAAATTCATTCTCTGGAGCTAGTATCACAAGATCCAGTTACCTTATTTTACCTGACTCTTACGAACACAGCATCATGTACCTAAACTGCAGTTTCCTATTCATTAGTGCCTCCACTTAAAATCTGTTTTGTACCTTACGGTCGCAAAAATCTTGTAGAAAGGTATTTTGATCTTGTCACGTTGCCACACAAAAATACCTTCAGCCTTCAGGATTAAAGTTTAAGCCCCTGGTTTGCTCTTACAGCCCTTTGCACACTGGCTTATGTGTCTAGCCTTTTGTTGATTTGCCTGAATCTGCAGTTTTATGGAGATTGGTCCCACTTTATGAGTTTTACCCAACAAGTCTAGAACCTTTGTATCTGGGCACATTTTTCAAATACTATTTTCTAAACTCCAGTGGTTCCTCTCTCTTCTCTACCGGAGTAGATTCTTGTTTGCCAAAACAATACACTCGACAATGATCTCTCCCTACGCTGGCAGTTACAGAGTCTTCTACCAACCTACGCTTGTCTGGTGAGCAGCCCACAGGCACAGAGAAATGGGAAATGGGGGGCTGAGGGGAGGCGTCAAAGTCTGGCACTTTCCCCCCTCACAGTTGCAGTTGATCTCAGTTTCTAAATTCTGAAATGTGTGGACTAACTCCTTTGGAGAAATCTATTCTGTTTCACAAATATGAAAATGTATGGAGTCAACAAAGAGTTCATGGCTTAAATCAGTGGGATGCAAACTTAGCTTTGTAATAAAGGCACCTAGGAGCCTGTAAACACACAGAGTCCTCAGCTCCTGCAAACATCCTGCTGCTCTGGATGTGGGTTATGATCTCGTAGTCACCTCCAGAAGGTGATGCACAAAGGGGCATTATTTTGTTCTTGTTTGACATGAACCCTCTGTAGCATTTGACCTCATTGACGATCCCCCAATTGACACCCTCTTTCCTTCTAACATCCCTTCCCCATCTTTTCTTCCTCTGTTTCCTCATTAAACGTTACCCTTGAATTGGCCCTCTCTCTTTCTCAATATACACAGTTGCCTGTACCTAATTAATTCTTTCTTATATGCTCATTATTTAAAGCTATCTTAGAACTTTGTACTGTGCTCTGAACACATATATATCTGGTAGTCTTCAATTTGGGGACCATGTGCAGATGGAACAAACACAAGACAGATCATGCCCCGAATTGGGTTTCTAATTTCCATCTCTGCCCCGCCACTGGCCCCAGAACGCCTGCCTCGTGTGTTCTCCGTCATGGAGCCATTCAGTCCCCGGGCCAGAATGTGGGCATGAGCGTCTTCGCAGTCCTCTCCCCACATGGGTCATTCACCTCATCTAGCTGATTTTATCCACTTAACATCTCTAGGTTCTCTTGCTCCCATGTTGGCTGTGGATAACTAGCTATGTATCGACGTTAAGAAATGTGAATCAGACTTACTGATATTTGCTCGAAATGCCTGACTCCCTTCTTTCCCCAACTCACTCAATGGCACATGTTCAAATGTCTCCGCTAAAAGCTTTCCCAGGCTGGGTTAGATGTCCCTCTACTGTACCACCTCTGTCATAGCACTTACTACATTCTTTTACCATGTGGACTTCTTGTGGCTTTTTCCTACTGAATCTTAACATTCTGAGGGCAGGGACCAAGTCCTAGGACATTTGTGTCCTAGAAACAGCATAGGGTTTACTGTGTGATACACTCTTAAATGTTAGTTGGATGGATGCATGAATAAATTAGCCTAAGGTCCAAATAGAAAAAGATGTTTAAATAACTTAGCTTATAATTAGAATAACGCATAGACTTTATATAATATTTAGAAAAATACAGAAAAGCAAAAGGGAAATTAAGAGCTCATACTTTTATTACTCAAAGCTAACTGTATTTTTATGTTTGTAGCCTCTTGGCCTTTGTTCTATGCATGGATTAATGCAATAATTAAGCATATATACATATACACTATTTTATAAATTTCTTTCAGTTAAGAGTATCTTTCTCTGTTATTATTCTATCTGTATGCATTTAGTGAGCATATATTACTTTTGTAACAGGAAGTAAAAAAGAAAATTGAGCCCTAACCACTTTGGCTCATTGGTAGAGCGTCGGCCTGTGGACTGAAGGGTCCCAGGTTTGATTCCGGACAAGGGCATATACCTTGGTTGTAGACATATACCCAGTGAGGAGTGTGCAGGAGGCAGCTGATAGATGTTTCTGACTCTCTATCGCTCTCTCTTCCTCTGTAAAAAATCAATAAAATATATTTTTAAAATTTCTCTCTCATCAATGTTTCTCTCTATCCTTCTCCCTTTCTCTCTGTAAAAAAAAAAATCATTAAAATATATTTTAAAAAATTGATTATCCTGTGAAACTCACTTTACAATTGGCAGATATCTGAGTCTTAAGGACCCTCATAAAGACTAAGCAAAATGCTCTTAATATTATCCTTAGATTTTAAAAAATGAATTAAAAAAATCACAAAGTAGTCTAGTTTCCTTGTATGAAAAATTTAACCATAGTTAATTCTAAATTTTTTGATCAAAAGTTACCTGACTTTTAATGGGATAAGGGCTAAGTTTAAATCTTTGATGACTCTCATTGCTCAGAAGACCATAGTGTTCAATACTCTTTAAAACAGTATATTTCTAGTCCAGCTGGTTGGCTCAGTAGCTAGCTCATCATCATATGAACCAGGCAGTCATGGTTCGATTCCTAGACTGGGCTCATGCTCAGGTTGCAGGCTCCATCCCAGTAGGCAGTGTGCAGGAGGCAGCTGATTAATGATTGTCTCTCATCATTGATGTTTCTCTTTCTCTCCCACTCCCTTTCCCTCTGAAATAAACAAAAATATATTTATAAAAAAAACAATCCATAAACCCAAACTAGTATACTTCCTGGAACAATGAAGGCCTAATTAGCCAAACCTGGTATACCTCAGAATACAAATTGTATTCTGAAAAACTATTTTTAACTGTCACACAACGTTATATCATGCTATAATTTTATAATGATATTGTAAGGCATGTCACTAAAAAATAAATGAAAATAAAAGACTTTCAAAGTAACCCTAAATGAATTATCTTTCTGTTCTTGTATTTAAAATTCTCACAAAGTTTTGGAAAACTGAACAAATATAAGGTTTAGGATTATTCGTCACTTATGTAAATAGCCACACTTCTTTTTTTAAATTTAAATACTTTAAAACATTTTGACATGACACTGCTTTCTTTCATGCTTTTCCTGGTCATTTTCCATTTTCCCCATCAACGTAAAGTTCTAGAAATTCATCGTTACCTTCCAGAAGGACCTCATTAGGCACCCACTCTTCCCTAACTTCACTCACCCGCATTGGCAGGTGCCTTGAGTTAATCAGTGACTCTTGTCTGGAGGGACTTCAGCTCAGGAAAAATCGCCCTTTATAAGTGAGCTCTCCGCTGTGGTGGCTGTGCCTTCCGATGGAGGAGTGAGCGAGTGCCCGCCCTTTGGAGGGTAGCGCGTCAGCCTTTCCTAGTGCAGGACCCTCATCCCGGCCCGTGGGTGCTGCGCACAGTGTTTGGGAGTAAGTATGCGGAAACGGTGCTTTTGGAAAGCCTCGATGCCTGCAGGAGCCAGACCAGGGCTGGAGGGAGGGCAGCTCCGGACTCTAGGGAACAGCTGCTGAGACCCTCTGCACTAGCTCCAGCCGATGGCTGCTAGGTGGGAAGGTGAGCCTGGTGTTGCTAGATCTTCCCGTCTTTTTTTTAAAGGCTAAAATAATAATTATGTGTGTCAAATCTCCCCAGTTTTTAAGTTGCATTCAGTCCCAAAAGAATGCATCTGCTACTGACTGAGTCCACGCTCTGGGCTACCAGAGCCTCTGGCATTGGTGTTAAGTAAAAAGGTTTAGTTTTTACTTATTTTTGAGTGAGCCTTTTTCTTACTGTAACTGGTGGTTTTGATCAGTGATTCTCAAAGAACTTTCCTATCTATTATTTTTGGTGAATCAGACGAAGCGTTTTAGTTAGTTCTACGTAAATAAAGCTTTCTTTATAGGCACACTGAGCCCCTTTAAGAATGGAAAGTATACGTGGGCATCAGTACCCGCCATTGGTTTCGTTTGGAGGTGCAGAATATTGCATTCAGAAGGGACTTTACAGGGCAAGGAAAGTGACCTTTTTCATAAAAGGATCTCGGGGCAGGCCCTGGAGGTGGGATTTAAAAGCTGGCGGTTTTCTAGTAACAACTCTGCCCTGTTGGGCTTCTGTGTCTGTGTTCAGAATGGAGCTCGAGGAGGCTTTGGACTGGAATGCATGAACTACCTTTTTTTTTATACATAATATATTTTTATTGATTTTTTACAGAGAGGAAGGGAGAGGGATAGAAAGTCAGAAACATCGATGAGAGAGAGACATCGATCAGCCGCCTCCTGCACGTCCCACAGTGGAGATGTGCCCGCAAGCAAGGTACATGCTCCCGACCAGAATCGAACCCAGGACCTTTCAGTCTGCAGGCCAACGCTCTATCCCCTGAGCCAAACCCGTCTCGGCATGAACTACCTTTAATGTCTGATCAACAAAACAAGTGGCAGTGGGGCTCCTACATATATGTGCCAGCCCTCGCCAGGTCTATTCTTTCTTCTCCCCTTGTTCATGATTTCTCATTCTCTGTGCCATAGTGTATTCTGAAGTGTGGTGTGTTTTTTTTTATGTAATAGCTGATGGGTTTATTAATGGTTCCTGCTCGTATTTTTTTACATCCGGTGGGTGGTTTAGAGGTTATCTCTTGCTCTGTGCAGATAGCCGCAATTGTTTTCTTACCAGTCAAGTGACTTTTGATAAAACAAGCATTGCTTTCTGAGTAATTTTGGTCAAGTTTGTCGGTTTGTATGGTAGCAAGTCTTAAATCATCTCACATGGAAGGGACTTTCTGAAGGATCTGTGTGAAAGCGGAATGAACTTCTTATACATTTGATGCTGCAGATGCCTATCTTTGTTTTCTTATCTTCATTTCCGAAGCTCAGAGAGATGAACTGTTGGTGACTGCAAGCCTGAAGGCCTGCAGGAGCAGACAGAGGAATGGAGGGAGGGCAGCTGCGAGGCTAGTGTTAACTAACTGCTCGAAGGAGCAGCTGCTGAGAGCCCGCACTGCTCCAGCCAGTGACCCCAGGCCCTCCAGCTAGTAGCAAGTGGAACCAGTTTGGGAGTTCAGGTCTTTAACTTAGAAATGTGTACTTTTTCAAAAACTTTACCTAACACAGTGGTCAGCAAATGGCGGCTCGTGAGCCACATGCTGCTCACGAGCTGTGGTTTGCCGCTCTGTTGACTAACGAGTTTGCCGACCACTGACCTAACAGATAAAATTAAAAAAAAGAAAAGGTAAAAAAGCAACAGTAAATTAAATACTACCATACTTGGTAGTCTTGTGTGATAAGATAGATTGTAATTATACCTAAAGCTCAGACACCTAACGTATGAACAGCAGAATAATGTTTTGTTCCAAGTATCATCAGCTCAGATTTTTTTTTTTAAACCGGGTTTTATACCCCTCAACCCTACAGCTTTATCATCGACCTGCTTTTCTTAAACTAGTGAAACTAGGGCAGTGGGACTCGCCATAAAGGAAATGGTGAAGCAGGTTGAGACCAGGAGCTGATCTGAGGTTGAGACCAGGTTCACCTCTGACATGACACACTGTGTGGCCTGGGGCACGTTCACCTGTGTAAGCACCGTGTCTCCCTCTACTGAATAGGAGCGGCCATTGGAGTGGCCACCTCCTGGGGTTACCGGGAGGAATGCACTTGCCCAGGCACTGAATACAGTTAGTTGTTGCTGCGGCTGTGACCCCTCCCACAATCGGCAGGGCTGTGCTGCCTTCCAAGAACCTCCTTTGCATTTCTTTTTCCAGAGATGGCACCTTCATCTGGTAAACAGAAATCTGCAACTCGAATTAGGAGTTTTTCTCTTGGGGTGAATCCTGAGATGGGAATGTGTTGATGATAAAACACATTTGAGTTTAGGAAGAAGTCTGATTCAGCCCAAATTGATAATTTTTTAAAAATATATTTTATTGATTTTTTTACAGAGAGGAAGTGAGTGAGATAGAAAGCCAGAAACATCAATGCGAGAGAGACATCGATCAGCCGCCTCCTGCACACCCCCACAGTGGAGATGTGCCCACAACCAAGGTACATGCCCTTGACCGGAATCAAACCTGGGACCTTTCAGTCCGCAGGCCGACGCTCTATCCACTGAGCCAAACCGGTCTCGGCCCAAATTGATAATTTGACGGAAAATGTGCACAAGGCCTGAGTGCCAGGTGTCGCTAGTACTGGTAACGGTCGCTAGATGGGCTCAAGCTAATGCTGTGCCTGGAGACATATGTATGGCCAGCTTCTCCAGGTCCCCTGATGCCTGCTCTGGCCTCGATCTCTCTTAGCTGGCTCCGTGGTAGCCTTCTCAACCAAGCCGGGGCTGTAGTCAGTTGGATCGTTCCCCCGACCCCCTTCTGTGGCTCCGCAGCAGTCTTTCTAGACCACCCTCTGGCCAGGCCGCCTCCTGCTGGAGCCTTGGCCGCCCCTCCCCAGTGCTGCTCAGGCTGCAGGCGTTCACAGAGATCCCCCTATCCGCCCTGTCTCACTGCTCTTCTCTCCACAGCTGTTTTTAAACCGACCGAAATGGTTCTTTAAAGGATTTAAATCTTTCTTTTTTTCTCTCTCTCTCGGCCTTTTCCTGAGCAGTAATATCTGTGAAATCAGAAGGACCGTGTGCTCGTTGTTGTGCTGCTGATACTCCTTAAATAAACACGTACCTACCGAAATAGGTTCCTCTGCACATCCTCCGACGTCATTGGAGCCGCCCCGGCCGCTTTTTGGGAAACAGTCTTCTCCTGTGCCAGGGCTTTCTGTGACCCAGGGACCCAGCCCCGCTGGCTTTTTCCTGCCACTCCCTTCAGTAAAGAATACATCTGGCCCTTTCATCCTCCCTCTTAGGAATTCCTCCCCTGTCTGTTGTGTTCTGTTCAACGCAGTCAGCTCAGGTGCCCACTGGCTTCGGTCGGTGTCCCTGGAATTATGTCAGGTTTTGTTTATACCGCTCACCCTGAGGACTGGGACTTCCCGTCTTCGCTGTCTGTCAGAAGTCGCCAGGGGCCCATTGCATTGTTGTTCTCCCTCTCCTCCATGGTGACCCCCATCCTGCCTCTTTTTCCAGCCGTCAGACCCTCCTGGGTGCACCCTGCTGTAACATGCCATGTCTGTTTGCACATGTTCCCTGCAGTGGAATGCCGTTTCCCCTTCTTCCTGTAACTGACTTGTCCTCTGTCAACACCGAGCTTAACCATGACCCCTGGGCAACCTTCCCGGGCCCTGAGATGATTCTCCCCTGGGATTAACCTTTGTCATCGCTCTTCTTAAGAAAATAAAGAAAGAAACCCCAGCTGGTTTGGCTCAGTGGATAAAGCGTCAACCTGTAGACTGAAGGGTCCCAGGTTCGATTCCAGTCAAGGGCCCATGCCCAGGTTGTGGGCTTGATCCCCAGTAGGAAGTGTGCAGGAGGCAGTCAATGATCCTTCCTCATCATTGATGCTTCTCTCCCCCTTTCTCTCTGAAATCAATAAAAATCTATTTTTAAAAAAAGAAAGGAAAGAAGGAAAGAAAGGAAGAAAGAAAGGAAAAAAAGAGGAAAAAGAGAAGGAAAGAAAAAAAAAGAGAAAAGAAAGCAGTTTTGGCACAGAAGCCAGAATGGATGTTGGAGCAAGCATATAATAGCAGATGGCAGGAACCAGGGGTACATTTGGGGACTGACACAGAGCAAAGCTCTCCGGCAGCACCAAGGAGTTTGCATTTATCACAAACCTCTGGGGAGTCCTTAGAAGCTTTGTACAGAGCTGGGTGAAGTGATCAGAGCGGCATTTTATGAAACCGCTTCTGCTTCTCGGCCATTTCTTCCTGGCTTCCTTCCAGGCCACTTCTGCTGCTTCCTCCGCAAACATTAGCGTTTGTCAGGGCGCAGTTCTTGACCCATTTTCCTGCTCACGTGTTGTTACCACATCCACAGCTTAATGACCGGTGGAGTGGCAATTACGGGTAGTGTCCCGGGCCAACAGGCTGAGAAATATGCTCAATGATGCTTCGAGACCACAGGCTGAGTGGCTGAGTCGCTGAGTGAGCTTCGAAAAAGCCATCAACAGGTCAAGACAAACGATGCCCAGGATGCTGTTCCATTCGATAATGGGTCACTTGACAGAAAGGAGCGTCACTTAAGCACTGAGGGAGGGAACAAGATTTAAAATGTTTTGCCTCTTTTTAGACAGTGTCTGAAGCAGATTTAACAGAGCGTATACACAAAGGTTATTAATAAAATCGGAACGGAAACAATTCAGGAATGAAAAGAAGGTGGAAAATAGGCTAGGCCCAATGTTCATAATGAACTCTAAAGGAGAGATAAGTTATGGGAAGGGAGCTTTAGAGAAAAACAAAATCCAGTGGCGTTTATATTTTTAGGATGGGGAAATGCAAGCAGGTTTGTGGATTAAGATGAAGGCGCTAAAGGGATGGAGCGGACCGAGAGGTGAGGGGGCAGACAGGGAGGAAATTCACCAGGGAAGGGCCAGTTGGAAACACTGAGGGGAGGGTTAAAGCTGGAGAGGAGTTCATTCTTGGGGAGAGAAAGATCACTGAGAGGGGCAGCGGAGGGGAAGGCATCATGAGGACGGTTATCATGGAGGGAACTGTGTTCAGAGAGGGGGGCGGGTAGGAGATTGAGGGAGAGAGCTTGAGAAGGCAGAGGTCTGCAATAGCTGAGGAGGAGAGCTGGAGGGAGGTGCTTCCTACCCAAGGTTAGCAGCCTTTGATTTATAGTGGGTTCCTTAAGCGTGAATAAGCAAACCCAGCAATCTCCAGGGGAAGGGGGGCGTTAGAAGGATGAGTGTTCCTCTCTCTGTGGGCAGGTGTTTGGAAGGGCAGGTGCTGTGGGAGGCTCAGTGGAGCGCCTGTAGGGGACAGCAGCGAGGGGAAGACAGAGATTGTCCTGGAAGTAGGTGCACCCAGGAGGGTCTGATGGCTGGGCAAAGAGGCAGGATGGGGTCACGGTGAGAGGCTAACTGAACAGTCTTGAGGGAAGGAGTGGGTGAGGTGGAGGCAAAGGGCCAGGAGGGGAATTTTCAGAACTCGAGGCCTCTTTCCAGAGGGGAGACTTCAGTTCTGGGAACTCACCGCCAGGAAAACCCAGGAGCCAAAAAAAGAGCCATTCCAAGAATTAGGTTAAATAAACTTCAATCAGTTTCTACTCTAATCTGGAAAGAAAAGTGATGAAGTCATATCCTCTTCCTCTCCTCCCCAATTAATTAGTAAAAATAACATAAACACAGGACGGAGCATTGAGCAGAAGTGGAGCTGGGGAGAGGGACACGGGTTCTTCCGTTCGGTTTCCAGGGGCCTGCGAATTAAGTGATCAGTTTGGTCCCAAATGAACTCTTAATTTTCTCCTGCGGAACAGGCCTTGCCAATTCCCCACTCCCCTGCTTTTCCATTAGAAACTGGGGAGGAGGGCCCTCTCTACATGGGAGAATGAGGAAATGTTCGGAGCCAGGCTGTTATTGAGGGAAACCAGGGTGTGGAGTGTCCTGAATGTCGGAGAAGAGATATGAACTTTTTCCCTTGGGGCAGTGGTTCTCAACCTTCCTCATGCCTCGACCCTTTAAGACAGCTCCTCATGTGGTGGTGACCCCCAACCATAAGATTATTTCCGTTGCTACTTCATCACTGTCATTTTGCTACTGTTATGAACTGTAATGTAAATATCTGATATGCAGGATGTATTTTCGTTGTTACAAATTGAACATAATTAAAGCATAGGGATTCATCACAAAAACAATATGTAACTATACATTGTGAAATATTTATTCCTAATGACGAATAAATGAAATGTTGTCTTGAATCGTGGTGTAGCATGGGTAACAGTCTTCATATGACAACAGTTAACTACATTGCTACACTTTGCTACACCGAGGAGCGGTATGTTGGTTCCTAAGACCATGGGAAATAGGTGTTTTCCAGTAGTCTTAGGCGACCCCTGTGAAAGGGTCGTTTGACCCTCAAAGGGGTCTTGACCCACAGGTTGAGAACCGCTGCCTTGGGGTGTCCCATTGCAGAACATGCTTTTAAGGTTTCTCGTCTCATGTTACCTAGGGCCTCCCAGGCCAGGATGACTGCTGGCTGTAAGGTAGAACCCACCCACTGAGAGGAGAGGGAGGCCATTCAGGGCTGCTGCCCTCCCTGCCACAGCCAGTGGAGAACCATCCCCATGGACATGCCTGAGTGAGGTGGCTGCCCCACGGTGCTCTCCCAGGAACAGAGCACAGAGCCGGCAGTGCCGTGAACCTGTTGATGAAGGTGTAGGAGGAGGAACAGGAAGTAGGCAGCCCTGAGGGATGCCCAGGGCTTTTCACTAAGAGCACTTCATTCTTCATTAATAAAACCAAAGCCAAAGAAGTAGTTGCTCAGACTGTGAGACATCTCACTGGCCAGGTACAGAAATGTACTCGTCCCCCTCGGAGTTCAGCATTCATAAAAGAAGAGCCAGTTCGTTCCGATTGGCTGGGACATTTTCAGGAATGGGGAGTGTGGGAAAATTATTAAGTCTACTGAACCTCAGTTTTTTTAGTCTTTAAACTGGACATAGTAACACTTGCCTCTTAGAGTCACTGTACAATGTAAGGTCCCTGAGTCAGGGAATCACATCTTTTCTTTTTAGACAGCAGGTATATTTCATCGGCATTGATAAAAACTGAAAGGTTGCTTCTGTGTTTCATATTAAAATTGTGTATGGCCCAACTGGCGTGGCTCAGTGTTTGAGCTTCGACCTGTGAACCAGGAGGTCATGGTTTGATTCCTGGTCAGGGAACATGCCTGGGTTGAGGGCTTGGTCCCCAATAGGGGGCATGCTGGAGGCAGCTGATGGATGAGTCTCTGTCATCATTGATGTTTCTATCTCTCTCCCTCTCCTTTCCTTGCTGAAATCAATAATATATATATATATGTATATATTTAAAAATGCTTATGTCTCTGATATTTTAAGAATGCCTTTTCCCTCCTTTCTGGAGACTTCCTCCTGTGGTAAGTCTAAGTAACCCAGTGCTTACTCAGCGGAAAGGGCTGGCCCTGGCTGCTACAGAAGAGGCCACTCTCCAGTGGCAAACCCAGCAGACCCAAGGGGAGAGGCTTGGAGAAGCCCACTTACCTGGTCACCCCAGGTTCCTACTCAGGTTGAGGTATTTCTTATAGAGAGAATGGCATATGCAAGCAAGAATGTTTCATACCAGAATTGTCCACCCCACCCCCATCCCCGATCTTCCTCCCTATACACACACTACACACACACACACACACACACACACACACACACTACTGCAGGTGCTGGGACTGAGAGCTCTCATTCTCTGCTTGGAAACCAGCCATCTTTCTATTGATTAAGCCTGGAGAGATGCTTCAGAACCTTCAGATGTTAAATTTGTATATGAGAACAGAAATTGGAAGCAAACGATATTCCCATGTCCATATAATTAGCTCTGTTTCTAATATTAAGCAACACCTCGTCTTAGTCACTCTGTAGTTGTTAAAGGTGTTTCATTAAAATTATAATAGTGTTCCACTCTACACAAAGACCCGTTAGAGTGTTTATCTTGGTTCCCTTCTTAAGCTTCAGATTAATTTTTTTTACCAGTGAATACAGGTGTACAATAAATGAAGACCCAGTGAGGAAAACATGGATCTATTTCATTGTGTTTTTTAGTCTCACGTCCCATCGCTTGATCTTTTCCTCACATTGAAAGAGTTTCTCCCTGTCCGTGGACTTCCGCTTTCCTCTGTTGACTTATTTTCTGAGTTTGGAATGCGCTAATAGCGATAATCTTCACAGCGAGAAATTCCCCAATTAGCAAAGTGGCTTTGCCAAGCAGGAACAAGATGGTTGTACGTGCCAAAAGTCCCTACCAGCCGCCTGCCAGGAAAGCGGATTTGGTGCTAATGCCTCTGATGAACGTGTTTTCCAGGGTGGATCACTTGTACACATTCTTTGTCCAGTGGTCTCCTGACGTCTACGGGAAGGATGCCAAAGAGCAAGGCTTTGTGGTGGTGGAAAAGGAAGAACTGAACATGATTGACAACTTCTTCAGCGAGCCGACCACCAAGAGCTGGGAGGTGAGCACTCAAGTGGGAGCTAGACTGTCGTGGTTCTTAAACTACAGTATTCTGTCAGAATGTTCTTGTGTCCAGATTCCAAGAGCTTCTTGGCTTATAAGAAATTAAGTTCCCTGTGCAGTTTGGAAGCTACAGTGGGATATAACCTTATTCCTGCTGGCAGCTAGTTATACAGAAAGACCTCATCACCACCACCACCACCACCACTACGGGGCCATTTCACTTTTCCTTAAAAAATTTTCTGCCCTGTCCCTTTTATTTTTTTATTTAAATATATTTTATTGATTTTTTACAGAGAGGAAGGGAGAGAGATAGAAAGTCAGAAACATCGATGAGAGAGAGACATCGATCAACCGCCTCCTGCACGCCCCACCGTGGAGATGTGCCCGCAAGCAAGGCACATGCCCCCAACCGTAATCGAACCCGGGACCCTTCAGCCCGCAAGCCGACGCTCTCTCCACTAAGCCAAACCGGTCTCGGCTGCCCTGTCCCTTTTATATACAGGTTGAAATTCAAACTCCTTAATTTGGTTTGAAAAGCCCTTCGTAGTTTTTTTGAGCACATTCCAAGCCTTTGCCCTGTCAGGGGCACAGCGGGTGAGATAAGTGAAGTTAGCATTACGGCATATAGATAAATCATTACACTATGACAGGATAATTGTTATTGTAGATGAAGTGCCAAGCTCTACAGCAGGCTGTAGCCAGCCATCTGAAAAAAAAAAACTCGGGGAGCAGAGAAATCTGCCCAGAAGAGGTGATTTGAGACCAGAAGTGGGAATACAGGCAGATGTGGTGGGACTGGGATACGGAACAGGGTCTGGCCAGAGGAAAATCTGTGCAGAGGAATGACCCAGGGGAGAAAGAGAGAGCATGTGGTGAGGTAACAGAAATTCAGTGTGGCTGGAGCAGAGAGTGCAAAGCCGAGGGAATAGCCGGAACTGAAGCTGGAGAAGTGAGCCAGGGCAGATCACAGAGGACCCATGTACGAGGGGTAGGAGTTTGGTTGTTTGCCTAAGGGCAGTAGGGAAGCGTTGGGCTGTTTTGAGCCTGGAGAAGAATACACAGATGTGCATTTTGGAGAGCTCTCTGGCTGACAGCTGTTCAGTAGATGAGCAACATTTGAGGCTTGAAGACCCAAATCGGGGATCAAGCAAGTGATCTCAAGCGAGGTCTGTATGCCCCTGCTGAAAGCACCAGATGGTTCTGGGTTGCCTGTAGCAGTCGTTATCCACCTGGTTAGTCTTCCAAACCACCACTTGGCAAATATTATTTTTTTAAAACTGAATCCTAGACCCTCATCACTAGAAACATTAATGTCTGGGGAAGAAACGCTGGAATCTGTGTTTTTAAAAGCTCCTGGATCAGTGGTTCTCAACCTTCCTAATGCCACAACCCTTTAATACAGTTCCTCATGTTGTGGTGACCCCCAACCATAAAATTATTTTCATTGCTAATTCATAACTGTAATTGTGCTACTGTTATGCAGAATGTCTTAGGCGACCCCTGTAAAAGGGTTGTTTGACCCCCAAAGGGGTCGGTCGTGACCCACAGGTTGAGAACCGCTGTCCTGGATGATTTTTGAAGAAAAGCCAGCTTTTAGAAATACTACCCGATAAATTCCCAAGTCCCTTCATGGCATCAGGATGCTTCTTTTCTTCCTTTCTGCTCCCTCCCTATCCTCCTCTCCACTTCCCTTGCTCTCTGTCCTCAAGCCGGAGTGAACACAGGACACAGCTGTGTGTTCCTGCTGTGCCTTTACCTGGACATCTCCCCACACCCTACCTCTGCTCTCAGAACTCTCTAGATCAGCGGTTCTCAACCTGTGGGTCGATACCCCTTTGTGGGTCGAATGACCCTTTCACAGGGGTCACCTAAGACCATCGGAAAATGCAGATATTTACATCATGATGCATAACAGCAGCAACATTTCATGGTTGGGGGGTCACCACCACATGAGAAACCACTGCTCTAGATGGCTCCCACCTCCTTGGAGCTGCCATTAGCATTCGTATCACGTGGAATGGCATTCACGTATGTGTAAATGTCTCTCTCCTGTCTCCTCACCCACTGGAGACTGTGCCTGACAAAGCACCTGGCACTGGCCAGCAGGTAGAAAGCACTCAGCCAATGTTAACTGTCATGGAGCGCCAGGTACGTAAAGGAATGCCATCTCCCTGGCACAGAATCCTGGTGCTTCTGCCCCAGACTGTGCCTAGGCTCTCGCCCTGCGGATACGTTCTGGCGAACCCGGTCCCTGCCAGGGTCCCCAGTAGAACCATGAGCGACGCACGAGCACACTCATCCCTGCAGTAGGACCCAAAGGCCGTTTGGGATCTGGCACAGGGCCCAGAAAGATCGCTGCAAACTGATCCGGGGTGTTCTGCGTTTCTTTCCACGCCCCTGACCTCAGATCCGAGGGGTAGAGCACGTCTCATCATGCTTCCTAGTCATTGAGATTAATGCCCTAACTATGTGGTAAACACCCAAGGCCCGCGACAGAGGATGAATTCTAGAACTGTACTCTTGAAACTATATATACTTTCATTAAACCGTGTCACCCCAATGAATTGAATACATGTTTCAAAAAGAGATGACTATTCCCAAAAAGCAAAAAGTTTTGCCTTTTTTTAAAATCACTTCCCCAGCTGTTGTGAAAAACTGAATCTACAGGGACATTCCCCCCAGCCTCGCAGAAAGCAGATGTTTTCCCATTCTTCTAAGTCGCGCACGCTGGACACACACGGAACTGAAGTGAAATGGCATTGTTCTCAGGACAGCGAACCTCTGCTGGGGGGGGGGGGAGGCTCCCTTTCATCCTTCCCCTGAGATTCCAGCTGATGTCAGGGAAACTCCGTCCCGTTTAAAATGGAGGTTTAGCTTTAGAGAAGGTGCTGAAAAAGGCCTGGGAAGGCGGGGTCGGGAAAGCTGGCTTAGCCCGAGGACGACGAGGAAAGAAGAAAAAGAAACCGGGAGGGAGAAAGCGAGGCGGTTTGTGGTACCACCGTTAGGAAACCACCGTCTCAAAGGTGAAAGTGTCATTTTACAGCCTCACCGCCCTGCCTGGCAGGAAGTGTGTGTTTGTGCTCGGTCCTAATTTGGGTGTGTTCCTGTAGAAATGTTGAACCCTCTCCTAAGGGAAACAGAAACCCAATCATGCAGGAAACGAGATACTGCAACACACACACACACACACACACACACACACAGTTGTAGCTCAGCGTGGTGAGCAGGAACCCCGGCGTGGAGGCAGACAGAGAGAGAACCTGCTCCTCCTTAGAAAGCAGGCGGGCAGTCCTCGCCCTCGGGATGAGGGTCCGAAGATTGCCCTTGGACATTCAGATTTTCTATTGTGCCAGACCCAACCAAGAACCTTTTGTGAAGGTATGTCGGAGTCCCCGAGAGCTGACGAGGTGCCTGCCTGTGGATCCTCAGAGGGCTGCCACGCTGTGTTTTGAAATGCTTCCTTGATTAGAAAGGATCTGTGCAGGCATTTCAACCCCAGCAGGTGGTTTTATTCGTTGTAGAGATGGGTGAAGGTGCGGTTTGCCCCCCTCTTTGGAGTAAAAATGTTCACCTTTGATTTTTGCTTTCTACAGCTTCATTTTGAACTCATGTGAAACGTAGAGTTCACCAAAAAAAAAAAAAAAAAAAAAAAATACATGCTTCATTGAATGCATTGAAAGATGCCTGGTTTGTGGTTCTCTGATAGCGTTTCCTTTAAGAGTTTCCCCTGGAGAAGATGGTAGCCTGTGTAAGCTGATTTTCTCACCTGTAAATCGGGCTCAGGCAATGGCAGGTGCTTTCTAACCATGGCCATGCCTTTGGGAAATCGAGTAGTGCATCACCTGGCAACTTTTATTACATAGAACTGAAATGTTTTTCTCTATCATGCAAAAGTTATTCATATTGGCACCCAGGAATTTTAGTGACTTAGTCACTTTAGGTCTTTCATTTAAAAAGAATTCAGTGATTTATCCAGACTTCAGGAGGAGCAGAAAAAAAATTAGGTCTTAAGGTGAAATTGCTTTTGGTAGTTCATAAGCATAGTTATAATGGAATAATGTTGTGTGCATCACCTTGCTCAGTTTTGAAGGAGAGACTACTGTTCTAGCTCCTGAACTGTACCTAAAGGATCATAACCTACTTGTCATTTAGACTAAACTTGTGTTTCTTTGGATTGTTGCCCTGGTAGCTGGTACCATTTGTCATTTGTATCAGGGTTGGTTGGTACGTGCACATCCTTAAAAGCAAACATTAGGAGTTTTAATTTGAAAGAAGTACCTCATCCCCATTTGTAGAAGTGATCTCGATTGGTTCCTTAATTCAAATGTAGATGCAAGTCAAAGGAGGATCATTAGGGGCATTTCCAGGGCATTCAGTTGCTTGTGGAGTTACACATAACTCTCGTTCAAGGACCGAGCAATCGACAGCAATAATAAAAGGGAGAGCTTGCAGCTTTAATTTGTACATATTAAGTGCCTCAGCTGTGCCGTGTTAAGTTCTGCATTTGTTCTGAAATTGAAAAATTAGCCATTTCCCCAAGTCCCGGTTCAATTTCTGTCCTGCTGCTAAAACTCCGCGTGCTGCCGGATATTGTGTACCTGAGGTTGATTGTAGCTGGCTAAGGTACAGCAGACATCAGGGGTGTGTGTGTGTGTGTGTGTGTGTGTGTGTGTGTGTGTGTGTGTGTGTGTGTTTTAAACTTGTCTTCTGCGTTTCAGATCATCACTGTCGAGGAGGCGAAGCGCAGGAAGAGCACGTGCAGCTATTACGAGGATGATGACGAGACAGCCCTGCCCATTCTGCAGCCCAACAGCGCGCTGCTGGAGAACATGCACATCGAGCAGGTGACGGTCCTCCCTGCGGGCTTAGGTTGGGGGGCTTCCGGCCTTAAGAAGCATTTAGCAACCCTGACCACATTGCTCTCCTTCCCGGTGAAGGATGGGCCAGGTTTTACACGAAGACCAGCAGCTTAGGCTGGTGTCTCTTTCTCTGCTTCCGAAAGTTCACGGCAGCCTTCCCTGCTGCCTTCTCAGGAGTGTGTGGTCTTGGCCAGACACTACCGCCATCTCTCAAACTGGGACAAAATGCCACTTCTTGTTTTCAAAACCATTTTTAATTGGTTTTAGAGAGTGAGAGAAAGGGGAGAGAAAAAGAAAGTGAGATATTGTTGTTTCACTTACTTAATGCATTTCTTGGTTGAGTCTTCATGTACCCTGACCAGGATCGAGCCCACAACCTTGGTGTAACGGGACAACACTCTAAATAACTGAGCTACCCGGGCAGGGCCTCAAACCAGTATTTAAAGTGTTCGAAACTAACACACCGAGGATCCAAATGTATCCCGGACTTATTGCAGAGTTCCCGTGTTTGTTTTTAATTTATCTGGCTCAATAAAAATCATTTAGCAAATGTATTTCATTTGCTTTATGAAAACTACCTACCCCTAAGGAAAAATTTTCCTTTCTCTGTAGTTTTACTCGTATACTTGACGTTTTCTGAAAATGCTACTTCCTTTTTTTTTTAATATATTTTATTGATTTTTCACGGAGAGGAAGGGAGAAGGATAGAAAGCTAGAAATATCGATGAGAGAGACATCGATCAGCTGCCTCCTGCACGCCCCCACCAGAGATGTGCCTGCAACCAAGGTACATACCCTTGACCAGAGTCGAACCCGGGACCCTTCAGCCTGCAGGCCAACACTATATCCACTGAGCCAAACCGGTTTCGGCTACTTCCTTTTTATGAAATGCTATATAATGTGCTTGCATTTGACCTTTAGTTAGGAACCTCTTCCACTTCCCCCATCAGTCAGCATAGACCTGAATCTCAGAGACCTTGATGAATCCTTAAGTGTCACTCCCTCAATTTACAAAGGAGTCTGCAGAGGCCCAGGAAAGCCAAGAGATTTGACCACGCAGCTGCAGAAATGGGGTTGGTTCTGATACTAGAATGATGTGCAGCATTTTGATGACTTCACCACTTCATAGTCTCCTGGGGATTTTTTTTTTAATATATTTTATTGATTTTTTTAACAGAGAAGGGAGAGGGATAGAAAGTTAGAAACATCGATGAGAGAGAGACACCGATCAGCTGCCTCCTGCACACACACCCCCCGCCCACTGGGGATGTGCCCGCAACCAAGGTACATGCCCTTGACTGGAATCGAACCTGGGACCATACAGTCCGCAGGCCGATGCTCTATCCACTGAGCCAAACCAGTTTCTGCTCTCCTGGGTATTTTCGAAGAGATGTAAACCACTGGTATTCATGACCGTCAGGTTGAAGTGAAATGTTAATGTAGTGAAAAATTCGGAGGGGTTGAGGACAGACTGATCTGACTGCTGGCATAAAACGCTTTTCTTATTGTCACTTCCGTGGGAAACGGTCATTGTCAGTAGCAGCTCTGAGCCCAAGGGGCCTTACTAGGAGGAAGAACGGTGGAGAAACCTGAACAGTTTGATGAAAGCCAGGCTGGAGAGTAAAACAGAGAGCATACGTCTAATAATTCATGCTTCGCTCTCAAGCATGGTGCTCTACCTCCCAGTGTATGGCATAGTGACCCCACAGTCAGGCCCTGAGAGAAATGGTGTGCTCTGGGTGGCGTCCTGCCAAGGTCAACACCACCGCCGAATAACTTCCCTTTCTCTCCCTGGGTTTATGGTGGCAAATATTTGCCCAGGGTAAAGGGGAGCGGTATGTAAATCAGTGTAATTTCAGTTTGATCCACAGGCATGTCCTTTGTGCCTCCAGCTCATGAGTGGTTTGTGGATGAATTGTCCATTTACATGTCCGTCTTTGGATTCGTAGCTGGCCCGCCGCCTTCCAGCCAGGGTACAAGGGTATCCGTGGAGACTCGCATATAGCACCTTGGAGCACGGGACCAGCTTGAAAACTCTCTATCGGAAATCAGCGTCGCTAGACAGTCCTGTCCTGCTGGTTATCAAAGACATGGATAATCAGGTGAGGCTTGTTTATCTCTCAGAAAACATTTTTTTTTTTAATAAAGATTTTCAAACCTATACAACTGCCCTCCCTGAAGGCCTGGTCCTTCCGAACTGCCCTCCCTTGCAGGCCTGGTCCTCTCAACTGCCCTCACCTGTGGGCCTGGGTCCCCCCACCCCCCAACTGCCCTCCCTTGCTGGCTTGGTTTCTACCAACTGCCCTCATCTGCCAGCTTGGGTCCCCCCCAAACTGTCCTCTACTGTAGGCCCGGTCCCCACCAACTGCCTTCCCCTGCTGACCTGGTCTCCCCGCAACTGCCCTCCTCTGCCAGCCTGGTTATTCCTAACTGCCTTCCCTGCTTTCCTGATCACCCACAACTTCCCTCACCAGCAGGCCTGTTGTCCCCCAACTATCCTTCCCTGCAGACCTGGTCCCCCCACAACTGCCCTCCCCTGCAGGCCATCTTGTGGCGGCCATCTTGTATATTGGAGTGCTGGTCAATTTGCATATTACTCTTTTATTAGATAGGCTTCTACAACCTAAAGCTGGAGAAGTTGGAGAAAGTCAAGTCTGGGTTTGGTGGTCACTGCAGAAAGAAATCCTAGTGCCTCACCAGAACTTTTTCAGGGTGGCTGAAGTAGTACCCACAAACCTTGCTGGTATGGTTGCTGAGATGGAGAGCTGGACAAGGCCGTGGTGTGTGGTACCAGAAGAGCCCAGTTGTTATGAAACTGCAGGGAGAATGCTCTACTGTGGCTCATTGCACTTTCACCTCTGTTGTGGTTTGTCTTGGAGGCACTGGTGAAATCCAGATATTTCCCATCTACCTGATACTAGTACTCCGCCTCAATTAGCTTGGCATGCAATTAGAATCCCTGGAATCTTCCATATACCTTCCCAGTCAGGCTCCTGCTTCAGGAATGGAAGGTCTCTTTCAGGTCTGTTCTTTCTTTAGTTTTGTTTTGTGTACCAAGAAGAAATTCCTTTACATTTTTTTAGGCTTAGATGCTATTCTTTTCTCTTTCTGGTATTGAAGCAGGTTTTACTCAACAGCCATTCATTCATTCATTCACTCATTCATTCATTCATTCATTCAGAAAATGTATAATGAATGCCTATTACATGTGGGACACTATTAAGCATTGAGGAGCTTGCTGTGAAGCTCTATAATTGTGATCATTTTAGAGGAAATAGATCTTTACTGTCATCATTTGCCTTGGGGAAAATTGACAGAGAAATGGGGTACTGAGGCATTCTTTCTCACCTGGGTTTGTTCCCGTGACTCTTGCAGCTTAAGAGTTCCGGAGGAGTTTAGATGTTATCATTGTTACTTTCATTGTTTCCTGATTAGTACATTTAACCATGATCCAACTGAATAGTGGGTAGAGTCACGTCAAAAATTAAAATAGTAAAAACAGAGGTTGAAAGTAGAATTACTTAGGGATTTACTGAAATGTTTGAGAAGTTGGGTGCAGTGTTTTAGATGTGATATGGCTAGATGGTTTTAGACTACGTACATAAATCCTCACCATAAGATAACACACTTGTTGGGGAATGTCTTGGCTGCCTAGGGCAAGCATTGATGAATCACATCGTCACCCAGCTCTCTCTCCACCCAGCTTCCTGTTAGCGGATATGTAAAAAGGCCTCTACTCAAAGGTTGCATTGCTTGTCAGGGATGGATCTTAAAGAATCTGGTACTCTGAAGCCACTGGTACTGTTTGAAGACACCTAAACACTAACTTTCTTACCCCATCCCATCTACCCACAAGGCTTTGCTGTGTTTGAGAACATAGTAGAACAATAGTTATACATTTCTCTGGAAATGAAAATTTTAATATAAAACTATTACCAATGCAGAATGACAGCAGATTAAGGAGCGCTGCAGATTAAGTCCCCAGTGAAACAACCATACTGGTGGAAATTATGAAAATAGTCATCACATGAAGTCTCTGGAAATTGACCTAAGGGCATACAAGTGAAGAAACATTCATTCAAGCAAATATAATACATTTTGGTAATAGTGGTGAGATTCTCTGGCACTTGAAGCACAGCCTGCTCCCTCCACTCACCCCCAGTTCAGACTAACAGACAAGTAGATGGGGCTCCCTCTCCCAGGCCAGGTTTATGATACCCCTTCTCTACGTCATCTGCCCGAGATCACTGTTTTCAGGAGCTGAGTTCCATACCTGTGTGGCTAGAGGTAAAGGGCTCTCTTCATTGACTCGCCTCTACTCCTAGGACAGATGCTCCACCTGGGGCATGGCAGGCTGAGAACACAGGGGTTTCTCCAGCCTTTGTCCCAGCCTGTGGGGCAGACGTGTCATGCCCAGTGAGGTGAGCCAAGACCAGCATCTACCTGCTGAGCATCCTGCTCATAAGACAAGATCATTTGTCTAGCACGGAGCTCTGAAGCTCTCCTCAAAGGAGCTGCCTTTATGAGGAGAGTCAGGGGAAGGTCAAGGCCAAGGGCACTCTAGAACCAGCACACATGTTGGTGATAAACAATGCTGAGGCTGGTACCCCAGAAAGGCAGCAAGCTCACCTTAGAGCAGCTGGTGTCCCGGAGAGAAGCAGGGAAGGCGACTGCTCAGGAGACCCTTTCTGGAGTCATGATAGACGGACCACAGGAGCTACCCAGCAAAGGGGCTCAGAGGGAATCGAATCAGACGGTGGAGTAATTCATACCACACAGTGTTGTGGAAAAGGACAGAGCCATTACCACGCAATTAATAGTCTGATTTATGCTAACTTAACTCCAGTGAGGTATAAGATGTTAATTCTGCATTGCTCTATTATATCATTCCACTTTCTGCGGTAATTTTTATACGGATTACACTGATATATATATATATATATATATATATATATATATATATATCACCAATCCATCAATAAATTGTTATGATGACTACTTTATATAATTTTTGTATCTACGAAAGAAGCTGAAAGAAGAAAGGAGAGCAAATATACACTTACCAGT